>JAIUND010001191.1:0-40350 GCA_034699125.1 Gisinianus flammeolus
TGTGTGTATGTATGTGTATGTGTGTGTGTATGTATGTGTATTTGTGTGTGTATGTATGTGTATGTGTGTGTGTTTGTTTGTGTGTGTTTGTGTTGGTGTATGGTTCGTGGGTTTAAAATAATACCTATTGGATTGTGAATCTGCTTTTTGAATGCTTGAAAATACGTGCCTGTCCAGTCAAGAGAGGGAGAAGAAATGTACAGCACGGTGGACATATAAAATTAACTATCTGAGCAGATAAAGTTGAAGCTTAAATTCCTTTGGTGGAGTTGAAGTGAGCAGACAAAGCCAGTACCTAAAACAGCTCAACTACATTGGGATTTGTTGTCCCGACGACGACGACGCGTCTCGTTTGAAAAATGAAATGTGACATGCAGAGGATATTTTAGCAAAAGTCACTACGTACAATTTTTTTTTCACAGGTGCACTTTTGATACTCCGATTTTTTAAAAAGGGCACTTTTGATACTCCAATACTTTAAAAAGGTCACTTTTATAAACTATTTTTTTTAAAAAAAGGTAATTTGAAAAATTGTTGTGAAAAGCACGTTTTGAATTTGTTCTGCTGAAAATTCGACGTTTAATGCTCTTAAAATGTTGGAAAGCATTCAAAACGTTCTGAATTTTTCAGAAACCACTGAAAATTTTAAAAGAATGTGCATGTGTTTGGCAGTGAACAAACTTCATTAATCAAAAATCCTTGAAATTCAAGAGTTTTAATTTTAACATTCAAAATCATGACTCACGTTACATGAGGACTTTTAAGGAAAAACATGAGCAAGCGATGCAGGAAAATTTAAACTGATTGTATTTCAAGAGAAATGTTTAATGGAATTACGAGAGTTAAGTTTTAAACATAGATATTTGCAAGCGTATTTGTTGATGCGATTGGTTGGAAATGACAGTGGCGAGCGCAGCGAGCCAAAACGTTTTTAGGAGACTTTGTCAATTTTAATTTTTTGTAGATTTTTGGTGCCCTTCAAGAAAATTTTGTGCCCTTTTAGTTCAGAAGTGCCCCTTCAAATCAAAAATACCTTTTTCAAAAGGGCAAAGTACTATGTACAAGTCGCGAGGGCTACGTACAAGGCACTTGTACGTAGTTAACATGTTAAACTATTCTCTGCTCACAAGTATATATTTATGTATGATATGATGTGCAAGTCTATTACGTTATTACGCATTTCAACTCTGGCCCATAGAATTTAATAGGGGCAGAGTGAGCAGCATGTACGAGAATTATGTAAGTATTCGTATATTTCGTATATTTGTATCGTACGAAAACGAAAATGAAAATGAAAATGGAACAAGCTCAAGAAAATTGTTTAATATAAATCATTTTTCGTATTCATACATGAACTATTAGGATGATTCACATACTCGATTCCGCATAACAGTGTGCAATTTCATATTCCTACCAGAAAATAGTCTGTGCTGACTCTGCATTCAAATATTTACCATTTCGCTCTCTCTCTCTCTCAACTCTCTGTTTGTTTGTTTGTGACTACAAGAAAAATAAATAGGACAAAATAAACGCTGGACATAAACATTAGAGAGAGATGGAGATGAGAATCAGGAACAGAGAAAGAGTGTAGGGAAATTCATACACGCTCAAATTCTCACGCTATTGAAATTTATCTGTAGTTTTTTTCCCCCCTCGTCTTTTGTCCTCAATTTGTACATAAAGGCACATGGACAATGGCTAACGACATTTGAGTATCTGCGTTTGTTCGGCTGAGATTGAGATGGAGAATGTCCCTCACATTAATCTAACCTTTGACTTTTTCAAACTGATCCTGAAACTGGAATCGGACAAAAAGTTTATTGTAAACTATATTGATTTTAGTTGTATTTATATTTTAAATGGGAAAATCTACCCGTCCACAAACCCAATGTATTCTTAGTTTACAAGGAAACGCTTCTTTTATGGGGAATAAATCATGCCAAGTTTTATGGAGTGGAATCTCTCAAAATTTGTTTGTTCAAAATGAATTCCCCATAATTTTTTAATGTAAGCAATAATTCTCAAGGTATTTTAAGGTAGAGAGAGAGAGAGAAAAAGGTGAAGACTTTACACACATTTCCGTATTTCGTATCGTATTTTGGCAAGACGGGGAGGAAAGTAAAAAAAGAAAAAAAAAAGTTGTATTTTATTTTAGTACGCACATTGAATGTCTCTCACTAGTATTCTGTATTCTGTACATTAATGGTCCATTAAAATACAGATGAAAGTTGGAAATATATGTTTATTCAACTTTTGTGTGTCTGGCTTTACTACGGGGAGAGTTATGTAAATAAGCGAGTCGACTACTTTTTTTTCATCGGTATATGATGATGTCACGAGAGTTGGATCTGGCTCTCTGAAATTGGCGTGTGTAAATATGCGAGGAAAAAGAAGTGTCGACTGGTAAAACGAGAGCGAATGTGTTTTTTTTGCGTGTTCACGAAAAACAAATGACTGAGCTGTCTCCGGTTTATTCTGTAATTTTCTATCGGAATAGCGCGTCTGATGAGTGGAACGTGTAACACAAGATGCTTTTATCCATCAACTTTGCTCATTTTTTATGCGACTCTTTCTCTCTCTCTATCTCTCTCTCTCTCTCTCTCTCTCTCTCTCTCTAGATTCTGCCAAAAACGAGAAGAAAAAAAGTTTAATGTGTGAATGCACAGGCAAAAAAACAACAAAATTGTCGTCTTCTTTCAAGTTTTTACATTGAGAAATGAAAACTTGATGCTATAGTGGATTCACTGCATGAATAGACTCCTCGTATAGTTCCAGCATGCAGATGCAGATACAGAGTGCGTATTTGCATGGAACTTCATGAAATTCTTTATACTGAAAAGCGAACTACTGCTCCGCAGCTTGTTGAATTCATCTACTCTGTAGAAAATCTTAGAGGATGAATCCTCCTCTGCAACTTCTGTGGAATTCCTGCTGTGCTAAAATAATAAATGGTTTAGAGCATCATTTATTATGCACCGAGATAGAGATTTTTAGAAAGACAACAGCAAAAAATATCAAAATGCACTATGAACTATATGACACTTTCACACGTTTTTTTCATACACTCATCAAAATCACATCTCAATCTCCAAAATCCGAACAGTCTGTTGTTTTTGTATACAGATTCAAATTCACTTTCTTGTATGAATCGGAAATCAGAATTCACACGCGAGGAGTGAAATATTTTGGGGGTAAATTGTAAACATTCTGTTTTTTTATCGATTTAGCAATGTTTGTTATTCTTAGTGGAATGAAAACAACATGGATTTTGAGCTGATCGATGATTATCTGTAGATGGAAATTGATTACACTGTCGTTGTGTCTCAACTCACGGTGTGTGTGTGTGTGTGTGTGCGGTTATTTTGATGGCATTTGTTTCATTTTGTATGTCAACTGGAGACCAAAAGGACTTGATCTCGTTGAAAAATGAAAAAAAAACCTGACAATTCCAAAGGGAAACTGTCAAGTTTGTTTTTGGCTTGAAGAGAAAGTCACGTAAGCTCGTTGGTGCAGACACACACGCACACATACAAATGCCTGAACATGTATATATACATATATATATCTATGATTATCAGGGACAGTGAAATTCATTCTCGTAAAGATTCCATGTAACCTCTTTAACCGTTATTTATGTTATTTTCATTGTGAGTAAGTTTGACCGACCAGATTTCACGCGTCACAAAAGATTTTGGTCCTGTTGCACTTTTCCTCGTTAAGGACTGACACGAGGATTTTCCTCACTGAACCGAAACTCCTTACGACTCTTTTTCTCTCTCTCTCTCTCTCCATTTCTCGGGATTCTCAAGTTTTACAAGTCGACAAGTACAAGTCGGAGGTTTCACAGCAGGAAAAAAACGAAAGTAGGAAAGAGTAAGACGGGAAAGACAATATAAAAATAAAGACAGTGAAAATAGATCCACTTCCTCTCTGTTTCCATTTCAGTTCTCATCCTAGTTTTAGTTTTCCTATATATAGTTATTTCAACTCGTTGTCCACACATCTAACATCTTTCCCTGTTCACTTTTCACTTTTTCTGCATTCTCTCTCTCTCCCTCTCTCTCTCTCTCTCTTCCTTTCTTTCTCTTCGTCCCTCGTTGTCCTTGTCATCGTCCTCTTACTTCTTCTACTACTACTTCGTTTTGGTTTTCTTCTGGGAAAATAAAAGTTTTTGTGGCTTTCCGTTGAAGGGAAATTGATGTGACTATCTCCGCCTGTCCAGACAGTCTTTTTTCCCAAACTCGACAATTTAAAATAAAGAACTATTTCCTTTTATTCTTTTCTCTTTCTCTCTTCACACTTGGCGAGAGAAGAAAAAAAATCATGAGGATACGATCAAACCAATTTTTTCTCCTTGTCAAAATTCTCCTTCCGCATCTCACACACAAATAACGCAATTTTTTAAAATCCTCATTTTTAATCATCCTCTACAAATCTTGAAAACAGTCTGAACAAACATTAGGATTTTGGATCCTTCTTTTTTATTTCTAGTACTCTATCTGTACATGTAATTAAATGAATGCTGGAGTAAGAAACCCGTTGGAATTGAGGCCTTTGCTTTCTACGTATGTACAACTATAGGACTTGGAAATCGCTCATGTACAAGGAAACTGTACAAGGATTTCCTCATATTTTCCATGTACACAAATACACATGTACAAAGAATGTATGTAAGTATGAAGGAAATGAGATGCAAAAAGGCGGCGGCTTCACAAAGTACACTTTGATATTCTGAATTATGTTCAGGATACCTCATCATCGGTATGGTTCGTCGTCGTAAAATGTTCCATTTACCATTAGAATGATGCTGGACATAAAATATGAATATTTTATAATGTATAAATGTGAAAAATGGTGCAAGAGAATTGAGGACGACAACAGAGTTGAGTTATATTTTATATTGTTGTATTATGTTCTGCATCTCTTTGAATATCATCATCTTCCTTCTTCCTTCTTGTTTCTTTTCCCCCATTTATTTATGTGCTGCTTGGAAATAGTCTGAGAAATCACTGCAGGCCACTGGATACCAATATTTTACATAAATCTACATTGTCTAAGCTGGTGCTGGAAGCCGGAATCTTGGAATAAAATACCAAAACTCACACACAAACACCCACACCCACAAACAAATACACACGTACGATACGTTCATAGGTAGACATTGTGTGTGATTTCGTTATTATTCTCCATTCGGATTTCTAATTTACATTTTGGCCTCAAAAAAGAAAAAGAAAACGAAAAATATGGGACCAAAGAGAAAGAGAGAAAGAGAGAAAGAGGAGAGGAGAAGCCCAGAAGAAAAAGATCAGCGAAACTGAGATTTGCGGGGGGATATTGAAATGTTGAACATAAATCACGAATCCCCATAAAAGTGTCAAGCTCCTTTTGTATACTCCCTCTGACTTCATGTCAAAGATACTTTGCCACCACTACTATTCCTATTTCCACTCTTGCTATTACTGTGTTTTTCTTGTACTTTTACCTCTTTCTCCCTCCGTTTCCTATATATGAACATTATTTGACTTTGTGACTGGAGAGAGAGAGAGAGATAAAGAGAGAGAGAGAGGGAGAGGGAGAGTTATCAGATGTATATCAGTATCTGTGGATATTATTTAATATATGAAAACCCCATATGCTTGTCAAGTACATGCACACATTTTTTCTGTATGTGGTTTTAACATTCAATGGGTTACTTAACATTCCAAAAAGCCAATTTAAACAGCCCTTGTCCGCCGCCGTCAAAATTCAGGATAGAAAAATAAATGAGGCACAAAAAAATCCAGGGACAGAGAGAGAGAGCAGAGAGCAGAGAATCTCCCTATACACCAGATAGAAGATGTAGAACAGTCAATGGAATTGTAACATGCACAAACTACAGACTACAAACTACAGACGTCGAGACGCACCACCATCTTACCCATCTTTATTTCATCTTGCTGTCTCTCTCTCTGTCTCTCTCTCTCCCTCTCTCTGGGAAGGAAAAATTGTGAATTTTATTTTTAGACTACATACATCTCACATGGGAGCGACAGTTTACATTTGAAACTCACATATCAATCCTGTCTGTGTGTATACTTTTACACCCATGTAAACGAAATGAAACGAGTGCTCCTCCTCCTATGAACTGTTTCTCTAGCATACAGAGTACAGTGTACGATACACTTGAGCATATCTCTACAATGTACAAGAACTGTATCTGGATCTATATCTGTAGTATGAATTCGTAAGTATTCGTATGTAAGTAGCTTCGTATGTAAAATAGGCAGGATTCATCTGCGGAAAGGAAATGAAATGAAATGGGGACAGAGTAAGAAGAGTAAGAAGAGACGGAAGCCTTACAGGATATTTGCGGGTATTCAAAACTCTCCTTGCCGTGTATTCTGTCCTCCTCCGTACAAATGGTGTATTAGTTGAAGAATTTTAATTATTTTTACAAGTACTAATAAAGATTTTATATGACTCTTTCCTCATCCTCACATTCACAAAGTATCTTGAGAATCTAGACGTAATAAAATGAGACAGTTGAGTGAGTTCATGACTTTGTTTCCGATCCCACCAAGAAAAATGACGATGCAGTCCCTTCTCGCTCTCAACTCTCTCAACTCCCCCAAGAAAGAAAATGATATTTTATGTGAAAGGAAATCCCACTTTTATAACTGCTACTGCTGAGGAGGAGGGGGGAAGGGGGGATGGAGAAGAATTGGAGAAACAAAAGTCAGGCGATGCAATGAGAATACAGTATACAGGGAGAAATGACCGAGAAAAGTACAGAGGGAGGGAGAGAGGGAAATTGTAGGTTGTAGCATGTAGAAATGTAGATTGTACATAGCAAGGTAAGGTGAGGAGAATGGGATAGTCAAAAAAGGAAGTGGAAGTGGAAGTTTGGTACGAAATATGTTAGTTTCCATAGGTACTTTGTACGTTATAAAAATAGGTACATGGCACACACACACAGTTTTGCATTTTTTTTTTTGCCGAGTTGGACCGTGCATGAACAAGGAGGAAGAAGAAACAAAGATGGATAGGAAAAGAAGGTAAAGGAATTGAAATCTTGTTCCCTCTGCAGTTGCTTCCGTTCGCTTTCCGTTCCTGCTACAAGTTACATACATTATTTTGACGCCTATTTACGAACCGTGTTCGAGGATTCACTATAGAAAATTCCTTATTTCGTATGTACGTACATGGTTTCATCAGTATCTGTATTTATAAAGGTACGAACTACACACGCTATACTTGGAGTACTGTTGACTGTGGAGTAGAGGAGGCGGAAACGGAAAAGGTGTGTGTATGTGCTTGACTTTGCATAGTTTTACGGCTGAAACGTGTTTGAGAAAACCCCATGCGAGTTGATCTGTGGCAATTCCATTTTTGTTTTTTTTTTGACGCACGGCACAACTCGCTTCCCCCTTTTCCACTTATCGTTAGCTTTTGAAGTGACTCTCTCTCTGTGTCTCTCAACTTAATTCTAAGCATACGGTGATACATTTTCTACATTCTATTCACTTTGTTCTCCCATTATTCCTTCTCATTTTCTCGTTTCAAATGTCTTTCCCCCTTCAAGTTCAATGAGGAACACACACACACACATACAGATAGTTTTTGAATTCCACATGGAAGTTCCATTCCTTGTGGTTTCTTTATTTTTATTTTCGTATTTTTCTTCTTGTTGGGGAGGAAATAAATGCAACATTTCCCTCACTTCTCTCTCCTTTGTCGTTACGTCTCCGGTTTGAAATTTGAATGGATTTTTTTGTTTTGCAGGGGCGTTATTTTATTATTTTACTATTATTGAGGGTAATAAATGGAATCGGATCCATATCAGTAGAATGTAGAATGGAACTATTTTTTTTTCCTCTTGGAATTGGTGAATTATTACTTGCAATAAAATACACCCAGTGAATGTGATGACAAGACAACCAATAAACTATGTGTCGTCATATTACATTTTACAATTCATGTGACTCTATACGTACGTGTTTTTGTGTGTGCCATGATAAATTTCTGCTTGGAATATTTTTTTTTCTTTTTAAAAACTGCAAGAATGAAGATGAATGTGAGAGCTTATAATGGAGGTGTTGGTCGTTTGTTGAAAACAATAACTTTCAGAACGGCTTATCGTTGGAAAATTTGGAGAGAGAGAGAGAGAGCGAGAAGAGAGGAGAGAGAGGAGAGAGAGAAGGGTTAAAGGTTGGAATCAACTCACTCTCCGGCTTGTCTATTGGCACGCTGCACTAAATTTTGTTGTAAGCGTGGAAAGAATGTTTAACCAAAGGGCGCTGTAAATCGGAAGAGCGGTGCTCCAGCCAAGCTCCCGTTTTTATGGTGCGGTTTACATTGATTGATGATCTGACTGTCTTCAGGTCCAGTAAGAAGATGAAGAAGAAGAAGAGAAACCGATTGGGTTGGCTCGATAGGAGACAAAACCGAACCAAAAACCGAGTCTCTCTTCTCTCTCTCTCTCTTGCTGCCTGCCGCTCACATGTGCTGCTCAGCAAAAAGTCTCGCCAAAAAGATTTCATGTCATTTTGTGTCCAGATTTCGAGTTCAGAGAAACTACACAGCAAAAGCCTGTTTTGAATCAAAAAGTGACTGGGTTTGGCCACTGAATTCATGTTGTCCTGGTCAGACGGTAATATGATAGAAGATTGATGGCTTTCCGATGAAGTTCCAAGCCAACTGACCTCCATACATGTCATGTGCATTCCCTCTCCTTTCCTTCCTTATTCCCTTATTCTATCTATTAAAATTGACATCAAGTCTCTTGTATTGAATTGAACTTTTTTTTCCTCCTACTGACTTTTTCTGTCGTCCCCCCTTTTTTTTCTCTTCTTTCCTCCTTCTCCTTTTTCTTCGCCCTCGTCTTCGTCTTCGTTTTCATCTTCGTCTTCCTTCTCTCTTCTTTTCCCTTTTCAGACAGATAACGTTAACGTTTCCAATCTAAAGCCAAATCCAAATCCCAGCACACGAGAAAAATTTATATATATCGTATTCTCCTCTACACTCAGGATCCGGACGTCTCTTCTCTCTCTCTCTCTTTCTCTCTCTTCTCCTCCGATAAAGCCAAAGAGAATTTCCCCCTTCTGTCCTGTCACTTACGATTAGAAACATATTGGGCTATTGGTTAAAGAGTGTAGAAAACATGAAATTTCAACATCACGAGTTGACTGTTGAATTTTTTTCTCTGGTTTCTGGCCTCTCCAATCTCAACGTCAAATAAAACATGGAACAAAATTAACTACAAAAATCCCCACCAAAGTTTTCCTTTTCCTTTCCCACAAATCATCAAATCATCAAAACAGGAATCCTTGGACTTAACTTCAATAATCCATTACAAATTCTGAGATGAATTAATTTTGTTTTCCTCATTTTTAGACTTTTTAACATTTTCATATGCATTTCCATTGGGGTGGGGGGGGGGGGGCAGGGAAATCGTGTTGAGCTAATCAAGTCAAGTGAAGCCATGCAAATGGATGTTATTGTAATGAGCATGGAATATCGTATCACATTGCTGGTTAAGCACATTCATTATCTAATCAGTTCATCTTCCTCTCTCTCTCTCTCGCTCTTTCTTTCTCGTCATAACTGAAATCGGATGAGGATTTCAAAACCAAGTTGGCTTGGAAGACATAATGAACTCCTTTTTGATTTCCTCTCTCTCTCTCTCTCTTTCTCTCTCTCTCTCTCAGAATTCCACATTCTATATGTACAGAATGGAAAATCTGGTAAAGCGAGAGGAGGTCCGTCTTTGACTGAGGATGAGTAAAGATTTTCCTTGTGAAAAGAGAAGGAGGATCAGTTACTTTCTCCTGTACGTATGTATTTGTACACACTAGAGTGAGTGGGTTGGATGTGAATGTGGAGTGGAGTGGGAGTGGGAAGCCAAAACTCAGTGTATGATGAACATGATCTTGAGCATGGACGACTCAGCAGCTCAACTTGGTCTGTCTTTGTGTGTGTGAGAGGCAGAGAGGCAACAAAACATGTATATATATATATATGTGTGTGTGTGTGTACATACATGTAAGAAATTTGATGCTTGAGATTGCTAGAGGCTTCATCTTTCTCTCTCTCTCTCTCCTGGTCGTCTCTCCATTCTCCATACATGTGTAATACTAGGAGGACGATGATTTGATGTGATGTGATGGGAAAGAAGAGCTTTTGCTTTCAAGTCGTGTGACCAGAGACCACAATGAAATCATGTGAATGAGTAATCGATAGCCAAAAACGAAACCCAGCTGCGGCTTTTTCCTTCTCTTTTATACTCTTTTTCTCTTTCTCTCTCTCTCTTTCTCTCTCTCTTGCTCTGTCTCCACCGTGTGTAAAAACCTAAAAACACTCACATTATACAGATTTAGTTTCTCCACTCACATTATTAGAATGTCCATACAAATCCTCACGTACTCTCTCAACAACCAACCATCAAACTATTAAAATGTGTGGTGTAAACTGTACTGACAAAACACATCGCATCAAGGCTCCACAACACATTCTTACCTCTTTCTTTTCCTCACCGAAACAACCAAAACAAAACAATCCGCTCCTCACTCACAATCAGTCAATGAATGAATTGAGCTTTAATTGAAATGAATTTTCTTTCCCGTCATGATTTTGTTCTCTTTTTTTTTATTGTTCTTAAATGTCATTTGGTTTTTTGTGTGGAAACGCACAATACACATATAAATGGAGACAAAGGTGGATTTGGACAATACATATCCGTAGTCAACTGAAAAAATTAAACGACACATGGTAAAAGCTGAAGGTGAAGTCAATGGAGGTAGATAAAAGTCAGTGTTTGAAAAGGGAAAAGGGAAAGCCTCATCGGAAAAAAGGGGGGAAAGAAGAAGAAGAAGATGATGACGGCTACAAAGGGGAAATGCAAAAGGACGAACGAAGAGAGAGAGAAAGTTGGAGGAAAGTAAAAGTAAAGGTAATGGTCTGAAATGGATCCAACGATGATGATAACGTGTTCGTCGTCCCACGTAAGCAAAGCGAAGACTTCCGTTCCTAATAATAGCTATTAGCGGGAGAGGGGGGAAAAAAATCTCCTCAGACCATGTCACGTCTCAAGTTTCCTGCTCAACACGGATTTTTCCTTTCTTTTTCCGTTTTTTTTTTGGAGGGAAAGAGAGGGAGAGAGAGAGAGAAAGAGAAAAATCAACGGATGTGATGGGGGCCAATGAGCGGTTTGCTTTAGTAAATAAAAGGTTTTTGAGTTTTTTGGTGGGGAAACTCAACTGGGAACTGTCAACCCCCATTAATGACTTTCATTCCAAGTGAGACCCTCCACAGCACTCATTTAATAATACCACCACTAAAGTAGAACTTGTGTGTACGAACCGAGTCGTCGTAAGTTGTAATGAAGGGAATTCCCAGCAGAAAAAAAAATATCCTGTTTTTATGAGAGTCATTACAAGATTAATTGCAAGTTAAGAAATAATTGAGTTGAAACACTCGTAATATTTTTTCAATAACATGGACTTTCTCTGTCTCTGTCTCTCTCTCTCTCATATCTCATTTCATCATCAGCCTTCAGGCTTGAGAGACCGCCGTGAAATCACCACATCAAATGGTTAAACGGTAAATGAGCCATGAGTTAAGATTTCTTACTTGCCCGGCCATTTTTTAAGTGCCTCGACCATTTTAGGTTTTTTTTTTAGGGGCTCCCTTGTGATGTGGTGATTTGTCAAGTATTTTTAGGCACATTAAGAAAAGGATTGGAGATTGAACATGTGAAATGTTAAAATGAGTGTGGAAAACCACAAACCACAAACTATACAATACAGTACAATAAAATACAATGAAGAAATGAAGGGGGGCAGATTCACACTCGACACCTTCCACTCACTTCAATAATCGCAATTTAAAAGTTTGCTCAAACTTTTTTACTAACGAAGAAAGAAGAGAGAGAGAAAGAGAGCGGGGAGGGAAAGAGGAAGGGGAGAGAAAGATAGAGAGCGAATGAGGCTTAGAAGGAAAGTGTGAAGAATAAGATTAAATTGAGGGTGAAATTAATTGCGTAGATGTATGTATTCCATTCTCATGGCTCACAAAAAGTTTCTTTCCTTTTCCTCACATCACACACTCCCACTGCCCAACTTGTTTCTTCCATCATTGGAGTCATTTCACTAGAGGCGAGAGAACGTGGAGTTGGAGTTGGAGCAGTAGCATGCCGGTTGGGTAATCACAAGTGACTTTGATGGAATGCAACCTTTTCCCAATGAAATTCCCAAGCTAATTCAACTTGAAATCATCTATTCTATCACGCTTTCTCCTCAAGTCTACAGTGTATACGATATGTCTGTGTATTCTAAGCTCCTTGAGAAAGCGGAGTGTTGGAATATCCTCAATCCATAGAGTATTCTCTCAGCTTTCTAAATATCCGGGTTGAATATCTTGTGTACGATATGTACTTTGCACTTGTACCTATACAAGTATATACATTAATGATCTAAATGTCAAGTTTGGGGTTGAGTTGAGCAAAGACGCGAACGAACGATCTGAAAACGCCGAGTTGTGTGCGTATAAAATACTTAAACTATATACTAAACTATGGCCAATGATAGAGCCAACTTGCGATTACTTAAGAAAAACATGAATAAATTTATCAGGCAAAGTGAACATGATGTATATTTTTACCTTTTTCATCGTGTCCTCGTGTGTTAGTCCTGTACATTTATCAATATCAATAGGATACATTATTTCTCTCTATCTATGTATATATACGATACTTTACATGTACAAGTCAGCTTACAAATTATCTTTCCACTTCCACCAAACTGAACCTCCATTTACGTTATTGATATTGGCCGACCCACCAACACAATTTTGTTACACGCTATCACCTAAATAAATAAAGGCGATGTGAGTGAATATCTGTGTGTGTGTGCTTGTTTGTTCGCACGTACTTAGACTCAAATTGACATTTTAACTTGATAAATGACTCCCTCTCGTAATCTAATTAAGCGGATATCCAAGTCTTAATTCCATACATACAAAAACTCGAGTGTGAATTTAATTTATTTATTGCTATTGCTAATATTTCTCTTCTCTCATCTTCCCATCATTTGCGTGAGTTTGTTTGTTTGTTTGTTTGTGTGTGTTTGTGTGTGTGTGTGTGTGTGAAATAAGAAAATATATACTTTTTTGTTTTCCCTTCACATGAAGAGAATAAACATGGGCGTCAGCTTTCATTTTCATGATTCGTGGAAGTTTGAAAGCAATGGAATTTGGAATTTAGTACGTGACTAGAAGTATTTCACATCACGTCCATTTGGAATTTATTGGGCTGTATGTTTATTTTTCATTTGTGTTTCTCTCATTTTCACTCAGGATTAGTACAGTACAAGATATGAGAGGATGAGTTATGAAACCTCCTTTGGAATCAGAGAGATTGACGTGGAGTCATCGTGATTAGTTTCGTTATTTGTTATTTTGTTGAATCGCAATTTGTAATTTGATGTGTACAGTTTTTTTTTTGGTAAAAGGAAACCAAAATGAGGAAAATCCCGTTAACGTCTTAAGTTGGAATGGGCGTTGAATACGTCTTGATAATTTACTTTGAAATTTGAGTCCATGGGCATTTTTACCATTTGCTCTGTGTCGTCTACATGGGAAAAAAAGAGGTTACAGTGGAGAATTGGGATTTTTGGGGGGATGGAATTCGATCTCCGATCAGAGATTTTTCCACACTATTCGAGAGTCAAATCCTATAGATACAAATCTGCTCCAATTACGATTGCGATTACGAGATTTGTTACAGACTGTAGACTTTTCTTTTGCCATTTCCTCCGTTTGCCATTTGCCACTTCAAACGGGGAAAAAGTAACAATCAATTTTGATTTAGCAATGAAAAAAAAGGAGAGGGATAATAATGACTGTTGATACTTAATACTCCGTTTCCAATTCCTCATTTACTCATTTATTTACGTTCCACTTGTGTTGTGACTCTCCTCGTTACCCATTTTCTTTTAGTAAATATATAGTATTGTAAAACACTCTGTGGCTTCCAATCCGGACGTGTGCTTTCTCCCATCAATATGAATCTTTGAGCTAGTCTGAACAAATTCCTTTGGAAATTGAGTCAAAGTCTCGAGTGTCTTCAATGAGTCGAATCGGGAATTCCTCTTGAAAGGGAAAGAAGCAACGCGAGGAAAGGCACATTAAAAAGAATGAGACGATGAGAAATAAAATGAATATCCAACACCAGATTTTTCCTCATTATCTGTCCGTCCGTCCTCCCTGGACTCAAACAGAAACAGAAACGGGAGAAACTCAACTCTGTCTTTTGTATTGTGTATCCCAATAAGAATAAGACACAACACAGATGTAGAGAAAGTAATGATAATCATTATCATTTCGTCATGATTACTCCACACAAGGCTCTCTCTATCTCCCTTTCTCTCTCTCTCTGTCTCCCTCTCTCTCTCTCTCTCTCTCTATTCTTCCATCCCTATTTCTTACGATTAGTCGTTGAATACAAGGCGGAAAATTCCGATTCTCGAATTTCCTTTGCATTCACATTCAGATTATTGTACTCGCTTCCAGAGCCATTAGTACAGATTAAAAACTCACAATATACATTGGAATGTCCACATTCTCAATTAAATTTATTTGTTGTCATGAGGACATCCGACTGGGTTGGGTTTTTTTTTGTCAACACAGTCTCAAATAGGGATCGTCTAGGGACGGCTCATCTAGTTGAAATTCCAAATTACATATTTTCCATGTACCGCTTTTAGAGACTCCCAAACACACTTTCACTCTGTTTAATGAACCAAAATCTCATTAGGAATCCTACGTGGGGAACGTATGGACGGACGCATCCAAAGGACTTAACTACTTTCCTCTCTTTTCCTCGTGTGTACGGAAGTTTTCTGGCAAGAAAAGAGAGTCGATTCAATACTTGAATGAAATTCCAAATTTGTACCATTGTGAATTTTGACCTGAACGACTGGGTAATTTTTTATGTTAAGCAGAAAGAGAGAGAGAAGATTTGTGTTAAAATATTTGTAGAGCGATAAGTGAGTAGGTATTTTGTTTGAAGACTTTCATTAGTTGCTCGAGAGGATCCGCTGATATTTGTAGTGGAGCCAAAAAATCGAGTGATACAAAGATCATAGGATTCAGGATTGAATTGTTGGGGAAAGGAAACCAAGTGGAGAGACTGTAGCAATATGAAATGAAAATGGCAAAATAGCATGCCATTACGTATTTAGAGGAAGGATGAGAGTTAGATTGGAGAGAGAGCGAGCGAGAGAGAGAGAGAGAGAGAGAATGGAAGGGAGTGGGGGGAACAGGGTGAATTTTCAAGGAAATGTTCGTATTTCAGTATTTTATGTGTTTGTGAGTGTGTTTGGATGCTTCACATGGGCGAGGATAGACAGCAAGTACTTTGCATATCAGGGCACTTCATCGAAACGCCAGGCATTAGGGTTAATGGGAGAGCAGACAATGGCTTAAATGGTGTTTGCAAATTCGAGTCTAGGGATTCCACATTTATTTTCCTATGATGCTTGATAACCTGCCTCCTTACTTCCATACACATATTACACAAGCACATTCTCTCGCTCTCTCTCTCTCTCTCTGGATGTCTCGAGTATAGTTTTTGGTTTGGGTGTGTTCTGAGTATATCTCCGTCTATTTGATGTTCCATTCTATCGCCTTTTAAAAGTTACTCTTCAAGAATCACGCTTTAAATTTAACCAAGAAATGGGAAATCTGTAACTGAGAGTAAAGTGTGATTTCATTTCAAATTCAAACTGTTCCAAATGTCCACGAGAGAAATAAACTTTGTACTTAACTCTCCAATATACATAATGCCATATATATGTATATATATATGCCATATTTACAATATACATATATATATATAGGTGTTTGAATTTCTCTGAACGTCTCTACACACAAATCTCAAAACTCTACGTTCACTGGTGTTGGGATTCCTGTTTAAATATCTGTGTATAAGCGGCTTTAGAGATTTCTAAAAAAAAAAAAAAAAATTCAAAAAGTTTCATACAACAAAAACTCGAAAGAAAATTTTCTGGATCAAATTTTGAGTAAACTTTCCAAGTTTCCCCAAAATTCAAACATTAATTGTCTGTATGCGATCGTACAAATTTCTTTGAAAGGCCAAACTATCTGTATAAAGGGTAAGCAAAAGTTGAAATAAAAAAAATGAATGTGGAAAGCAATGCACGTACCAAATTAAGTAAAGTCAACATGCAGTAATTTTATGCATGAATAATTTTACTGTGGGATGGAAACAACTGGAGAGGTTGGACTTTGACATGAGCCCCATAAATTTCACCAGGTCTTGTTCTGATTCCCTGATTAAAATGCACCACAAAAAAGAAAGAATCCAGAGTACAGAGTACAGTTTCTCCTTCCCTAAACTAAACTGTGTGTGTACATTTGTCCGTGATGTCTGTAGATACGATATAAAAGTCGTGGAGGACTCGTTCTGTCTTGACATAAATTTATGCTGCAATGTGGCAATCAGCAACTGGGAAATGGTAATAAAACTAGACAAAATATACCAAGGACTCAAGTCCACTAACAAATTGACTTTACACGCATACATTTAAGGATACAAAATCCTTGTTACAAAAAAAAACGGTAAATACGAGACTGGGACAATAATTTCATGCTTACTTTAAATCCGCAGTACTACTGTCTGTACAGATACAAATACAGATATAAACAGAATAGAACGGAAATCCCAAACTTGATGGGGATTTTTCATGAACATTTCCAAAGCTCCCCTGCATCACAGAGTATAGTGGACGAACGAAATGAATTTTTTTTAAGAGAGGAGAAAAGTGTAAGAGTAAAAATTGTGAACATTAACGGACATTGCAATCCCTTTCTCTATTGCATGTCTTGCCGTAGATAAGAATAAAGAGAGAGAGAGAAAGAGAGAGAGAGAAAGACGAACGGGATGGGATGGGGATGTCATAAGTAAAAGCAACTGTTGAGTGGAGCTGTCTTCACCACGCGAATTGGACATGAAGGACACAAATGACTTGACATTTGTGGAGTGGAAGAATGTCAACAAAACTTTCTTTGGGCAAGTACAAATGGGAGTGGGAGATTCCTCGTCTTTTCCCATGAAATTCCTCATTTGCTTGCTTTTTGGGTTACCATCAACCGTCGCCTCTCTCCTTTCCTTAGCGTTAGCATTAGAGCCTTATATAATATCTCCCACTATCTCAATTCACATACACACATACACATAAGATACAGAGTAAAGATCCACCAGACCAGACAAGAAAATTCTCCGTTCATTTCTGTGTAAGATTAAACCACACAGCAAGTTTGGGTTTCCCTCCCCAAATGTTACTGCTGACACGCATATCAACTTACATTGGACTAAAAACGAAAGAATTTCACCACCGACTGTCATCATCACTTTAATGTGTACACTGTACTCTGGCCACAGTCTCTCTCTCGCTCTCTCTTTCTCACTTTACTTCAAGTCTAAATATCCCTTCTGTCAAGTCAACTCTTTTAAAAAGGAATGAAAACTGTATTTGGAGGAGAAAAGTACTATTTATTTTTAAGTACACACCTTGGCAACTTTAAATTTACTTTTTCACTCCATTCCACTCGAGTTTTTTCAAATTTCATTATGAAGGAAGATATTCTTTTCATGGTACAGTTTGCTTTCACGGTTGGAGCTTGGGTTTCCTCCTTGGAAAACATGGTGCTTTCAAATGTAATAGCATGAATTATCGCATGTGTTGTGGATGTCAGGTTCTCCAGACATTTTTCAGTTTTTAAGTGACACAAGAAATTTTTCCCCTTCTTTCTCTCTCTCTCTCTTTGTGTGACAGAGAATTTTTCGAATAAATACTACTGACTACTGACAGTCCAGAGTGACACTCAACTGAACTGAAACATTTAAATTCATTCTACTTACAGTCTGGATTTGCTTGTGTTTATTGGGAAAGCTCTCTCACTGCGATTAGAGTGAAGTCGCCCATAGATGACAAGGAATAAAATGTTTACAAATGATTCCCTACTTTGAGCATTTGACACAAGATGAATGACAAACCCAAAAGCTTTTTTAAACCAATTGATTTCCATCCCATTTTCCATCCAGTCCCTAAAAGAAAGGTGACAAGTCTAGCATTTCCTCGGGTTTTTAATCAAATTCAGTCGTACTACAGTGCAACTGTAAATAAAGGAGGATGAGAAAGGGAAAGAATTTTCGTTTTCGTTTTTTCCCTTTGTTTATTAGGAAACTGACAGCTTGCCATCTGTTCCATGATTCGTGTCAGGAATGAGATTTTAATTATCCGAAGCAAACATGTGAAGGAAAAGTGAGAAGACATATGAAGTTTTGTTTGCAGTGAAGAATGTCAGTGAAAAATTCAGGATATTTTATTTGTATCGTAGAAAATGGAAGTAAGAAAAAATGATCATTTTTGAGTTGGGATTCTCCATCAAAAAATTTCAATTTACAAAGGCAGTGTAAAGACAGGCGAAAGGAAATCAGAAGGTATGCTCAAGTTTTCAGAGAATGTAATTTGGGAATCTTAACCCGGTTTAATTAAAGCTCGGAAAACTTTCTCCATTCAAAAACAAAAACTATATCGATAAATATTGGAATGGAATATGAGTGAAATGCGTAAAGATGCAGACCAGTTGGATATTCAAAGCGTACACTTTAAATCCAAGATGAGATTTGGGCGAAATGCGTGGTCCATTATTCTTATTAATTACCGTGTGAAGATGTTATTGCGTAACTACATGAAATATATGTATACTCATTTCAGATAAAAGATCCTTGAAGGGCTTCTGAATATCCGTGATGTTATTGAATGAGTAAATGCAGAGAAACACTGGAGTGACGAGGGGAAAAAATTCGATTTTAAACGCATTATGGTTCATTATGGTACTCGAGGATTATAAATATTATTATGTGAGGACAGGAGTTGAAGTTGTCGCTGTCGTTTTCCTTTTCCTTGTCGTTGTCATTGTCGTTGTCGTTGTAGTTTGAGTTTGAGTTGAGTATGGGAGAGGGAGAGAATGCAATGGAGGAGAGAGACGAGGAGGAATCCGCCATTTCCATTATGGTTAACGACCGAAACCCAAAAGTACATAAGTGGATGTGGTTCGTTAAGCCTCTCAGCTTGATTCTAGGAGCACACATGTTTCTCCCCGAGTTATTATACAGCAAGACAGAGAGAGAGAGAGAGAGACAGATAAAGTGAATGTGTATGTTGTGGTAGGGAGTGAGAAAAGGAAATTTCATAGGATAACAAGAGAATGAACTTTTGGGTAATTTTTGGTACGACCTTAGTCTTATTCTTCTTCTTCGTCTTCGTCTTCCCCTCACTTTTATTTCCATTCTTATGACCGGTAGATCTGTAGCTGTACAGTCACAGAGACGGATGTTGCGCCTCACATCTCACACAACTACATCCATAGTTTTCATGGGTATTTTTATCTTCCATCATCACCATTCGTAAAAATCCGAGTTTTTTCCCAAGAGAAATGTGTGTGTGTGTGTGTGGGGGGGGAATATGGGAGGAAAATGTGGAGGACTCAGGAGGACATTTATTGATCGTCAATATCCAAGACTCTAATCAATTCCCTCCTTCTTGTAATGATCTACACATTCCATATACACACACAGTCAAATTTCTCCATTCTCCGTTCTTGGTATTTCATAGCCATCAAATTCTCATGATCCACAAGAATGAAAGCTGTGTCTAAAGACACTTTTGAGTTTTTCCGTTCTCGGGATGGTCTTACATTTTTATTTTTGGCTTTAAAATCCTGAAAGGGAGGGGAGAGGAGTTGATCATTGTTTTTTTTTGTCAAGGACAATGAAAGTTTGCAAAATGTTGACAACTGTTTTTAGTTTTTACAGCCATCTGAATATTTAGAATTGAATTTGACAAAATGTTAGAAATGTCATTTTATTCTTACAATTAGTCAATTTCGGGTCCTCTCGAGGAGCCGAAAGGTCAGAAGAGACAAGTAAAAGAATTCAGACTCCCAAATTGTTTGGACCTCATTCAAATGGAAATCCCAATTCGAATTCCAACTCGCATAATGAAATTCCAGACGTCTTCCGAGTACAAATGAAATGAAGGCTCCTGATGTGACTTCATTAATTTCCCCGTGCGATTCATAACGCAAAGAATTTTTTTCCCATTGGTCGTTCTTGTGTTCTCATTCTTCTAATGTCAAAAAAAACTATAGACGTTCTTAATCTTTTCTTCTCTTTCACCCTTTCTACGATATATCAACGAGTCTCGGTGGAAATTTTTTAGTGAACAAAAATGTGAATAAATGAACTCAAATTCCATGTGTAAAAACTCCCTTATTTTTATTGTTTGAACGTCGCTTTTCAATTTCAATTCCCACTCATTTCTACCCCAAAATTCTATTGTCTTCACGTACAAGGTGTGACATCAAGTGAAGCTCACTGTTGAACATCATTTTCTTACTCAAATATATCGTAAATCTATAGGAACACTTGAAAACAATTCAATTTCAAATAGGAACGTGGCAAGTTTTTGCATAGTCAAATCTAATAGAATTAATATGAAACGTGTAGACTTTTTCTCTTTCTCGTTTTTTCTGTATTCCAAACCAATTCTGTCTGAAAATGAATGGCTAGAGAAATCAAATCAGCTCAAAAAAAAATTTAAAAAGTGACTCTTTCCCGTACATCTAGAATTTACAATAGACTACCATGGAAATCCAAAAGGAACGTTTTTTTTCGCCTTTCCTACTTTCACTTCTCCCTCTCTCTTTCCTTTCTCTCCTCTCTCTCTCTTCTTCCGTTCTAAACTCTAATTTATTCAATTGCGCTGTGAATACTCTGAGCTCTCTTTCTCTGTTGGAATCCAAATAAAATGTGTGTACATGCGTATACTATCTAGAATATGCGTACGTACGTACACTCAAGATATGGTTTGCATACACTTTATCTTGTTTCTAAATGAAGAAATCCTATAAACTTCCCCAGCCTTCCCACTGCAGCAATTCTTCTTGCTTTCACATTTCTCCGCGATAACTTCTCTCTTCCCCGTATAGTGAAAGGAAGAAAGAAAGTAAGAAGAGAGAGAGAGAGAGAGAGGAGAGAAAAAACTACGTTAACAGTATTGTTTCAATTTTTTATAGACTCGAGACTTCTCTCGAAACTGAATCTCTTCCACTCGTGGCAAATAGAAAAGTGAGAGAGAGAGAGAGAGAGAGAGTGCGAAAGAAAGAGAGAGAAAGAGACTCGGAGGATCTAAAATCTAGATTCTAAAATCTTGCAAGAGATTCTCACTGTGCTGTGAGAATGTAGTGGGCAAAGAGTTGGAGAGTTGTAGAAGGCAGAGAGAAACAAAGAGAGAGAGAGAGAGAGAGAATACGAAGAAGCTGGAGGAGAAACAAGCAAGTTGTGACTTAAGCTTGTATCAAATAAATGTTTCACATTTTTCTCTGACATTTTGGAATACTTGTTCCAGTCCAAAGCTGGCTAATTCATTTCATGTCATTTATGTATGACTGTACGAACGTTTGTATTTCATCCATTTACCATTCTTAACTTTCACTTACTCACACACAATCTACTCCGGCAACTCTACAACAACTCACCTACAGAAACTTCATGTTTTCTTCTTCTCTCTCTCTAACTCTCTCTCTCCCTCTTTCTCTCGCTTTCTCTCTTTATTTCTCGTCCTTTTTGTTGTCGTCGTCTTATTTCACTTGATTAAATTATTTCGCTAGTAATTCTTAAGAAACGTCAAAGTTATTTCCAACAAACCTCTCTGCATCCTAGTAGATTCTGTGCTGCCATCGTGTAATTTGAATTCTGAATTTTGAACAGAAAATTAAAAAGGATTGACAACAAACGACAAGCCCCCAGAACTATCGTAGGTATACCAATCATATCGTACATTTATTACATTTTATATACAGACCGATTATATAGACTCAGTATTTAATTTCATTCTCCAAATTTCTTAACAGTTTTTGTAAATTGTGTAAAGGTTGTAAAAGTACAGCTGAAATTTGGTGAATCAATTACGTTCTGGCTTTTTTTTCTGCTGCATTAGTGGAGGAAGTATGGAGAAATATTGAAGTTTGTCATGCAATTTGGGATTGAGCATTGAAATTCCAATGTTAATGGTTAATGCGGAAATATGATGAATATTGATGAAAAATGTTAATGTAACCATTCGAGTGACGGTTTGCTTGTACGAGAGAAAAAGAGAGAACGAGAGAGAGAGAGAGAGAGAGAGAGAGAGAGAGAGAGAGAGAGAAAGGTGACGCCACGTAGTTGAATTAAATAGACAATCTGTGTGCGTGTGTGTGTGTGTGTGTACATTTTTTGGAGAGTTAGTTGGTGGCAAGTATTCATGTCAAAGACCCTTAAGTGGAAATCTAAGAGCTTTTAGGCAACTTTACACAGAATATGAATAGTACTAATGCATTCAATTCCGGGAACATAAACGTAAAAACTTTTTTTTTTTACTCTTATAAAGCCGAAGTACGGACCCGTACGAGCAATAGCAATGGAAAACGGAAGAAAGACGAATGTCTTCTCACGCACACACTAATCATGTACATACGGATATTCATACTTGCATAATATCACACAGACTTTCTTCGGCACATACAAAGAGAAAGTATAGGAAGTAGACATTCTAGCTTGAGAATCTCTTCAAGTGTAACAAAATACATGTACAACAAGTACATACAAGGAAAATGCACACACATACACACATTTTACAGATGAGAAGGGATTTACATACTTTTTTTTCCGTCTGTATGCTTCTTTGACTTGGATACACAAGTGCACAAGGTTGAGGTTCTCTTTTGTCGTACGCTGTGGACACTTTCCTGTACACATGAAGAACACTTTTGTGCAAGTTTCCTCTGGGGATTATCCACTGACTCGTATGCGCGCCTCAGAAGTAGTCAGAAGCATACCATATACGATGGCATATCATGAACATGAACATGAAATGAAACGACGAGTGAATTAATTTTTACGATACTTTAGTTTGGTCCGTAATTGCTAGTACTGAGGCTTTTTCATTAGCTTGGAAATATATAGGACATTTTTCTCAACGTCAGTAAAGTAAGGGAACGAAGGGGAGAAGGAGAGAGAAAGGGACTTTGACTGTGACTGTGAAAGAAGAGATAAAAGTTCCTCAACTTGATTCTTTATACTACTGCTTGAGAATATTTGCACAGCTGCTACCTAATGATTTTTTCCCCTTAAAGTCACATTACATAAAATATAATCCCAGTGTACACACGGCAATCCACGGACGACCTACACCTGTTTCCAACCATTTACACAACCCAATCATTTTCTCTCTCACTCTCTTTTTACAAACAACAACCCTTTGCTTTCTTAGATCCAGTTTCCTCTGGTCTCCCTCTCTTTCTCTTTCTCTCTCTCTCTCCCTCTCGCACACAACAAAATTATATCAAATTTGCATCTCATTCCCCTCCCCGACCGACTCCCAACTCAATAAAAACAAACTCTTACTTTGCCCTCGTCGTAGTTTGTAGTTTGTACTCGTTGACAAGAACAAGAAACATGCTGCCGTCATCTCGTCTACATACACAAACTAAAACACTTTACTCAAATTGAATTTCGTCAATAAACAATAAATATCTGTATCTTCATCTTTATCACCATGTACACAACACTTTTACACATTCAACTTGAAACTGTTGTATAGTCATTTAAAATGTCTACATGACATTCGACGCCCCTTCACTGTCTAACTCTCTCTCTCTTTCCCTCTCTCTCTCGCTCTACGTGTGTTTAAAAAAAGATTGCCGATCTCATCGTGTTATTCTTGTCTTGGCTCTCTCTCTCTCTCTCTCTATCTCGCTCTTTTTGTACGACTACAAAAATACATGTGTTATTTCCTCTGAGCAACATCATGCCATTCACACACAGTCGGCGCGACGACGAACTCCTCATCCTAGGCATGCAGATGCACACATACACACATACACACATACACATACATAAATAGTTGCTAGCCACTCTGTAAAGTTTAAACTTGATCCACTTCTTCTACGTCTTCTTTATTTTTGTTTGTTTTCAAAGGCAACCCAAGCCAGTGTCACTGCGTCAATCTTCTTCTGTTTTCTCTCTCTCTCTCCTCTTGAACAAATGTAAATGAGATAACAAACATGTCTCGGGGAAATAAGGCGTTTTTTATTCAGTCATCACAAATCAAGTTTGCCACGCTAATGCAAAGACTAAAGCTGGATTCGCATATCATATTCCCATAAAAAACATTGAGAATTGAGAAATAAACAAAGGATTCTTTTAGCAGTGAATGACCTGTAAAATTCATTTCATTTTAGGATGAAAGAACTGCAGGTAAAGGTTTATGAATGCGAGCAGCATAAAATGTTTTAACGTTTTTTTATCAGTGAATGAGAGAGATTCATTTGATTTCTATGGGAGTGGGAAATGAAAAATTCTTCTCTCTCTCTCTCTCTCTCTCTCTCTCTCTCTGTGAAGTTCAAAATTGAAATGCTGAAATTCCGGGGCAAGAGAAGGAGTGGAGAATGTGAGTTTTTTTATGACGTACTTTTATGAGTGTCACATGTCATATTTGCTGACAAGTATACAGGAAAAAGAAAAGAAATGAATTCATGAATCTTAAGTCAAAAGGGAAAGGAGAGAGAGAGTGAGAGTGAGAGTGAGGAGACACATGAATATGATTGAGGTAGTCAGTAGTCACGACAAGAATGAGGAAAAGTACATTCTACAAAAAAAAAGAACGAGAAAATGATCAATAGTGTGAATGAATGAATGAATGAGTGTATTATGAGTTGGTGAGATGTTGGAAATGAGAATATATATACGTATTTGTGAGGAAGATGGAAACTCAGACCAAGGACGAGGACGAGGAAAACGAAAAAAGGGATTCAACGGAAGGGAAAAGTCAAAGTCAAAGTCAAAGTGCACAGAGATATGTGGACACACACATACACACACACTTTTGATATAATTTATACATATAACTCGTGTGACTAGAGGGAAATGGAAAAATTTGAGAGGTTCTACGTGCAGGGGAAATGAGACGAGGACTTGAGATTTTTTTTTTTTACTTACTTACCCAAGACATAGACAGTGGCGGCTGAGGCTGAGAGAGACTAAGCTAAAAAATAAAGAGTGAGAAAAAATTGAGAGGAAATGTCTCTTTTCGATATTCCTACTTTCGGTTTGACTTTTAAAAGTGTGGGTTAAAAAAAAGGAGAAGAAGAAGAAGATGGAGAGGAAGGGAAAAAATAGAAAAGATGCTGGATGCTCCAATGATCCCATCATCTACTTGCCTATACCATCAACTCCTCTTTTTTTTCCTCCTTCCCTCCACTCCGTTTTTTTTTTATTCTCACGCTTTAGTTATCTCCTCTCACTATTTCTATGCAAATAGCTCGCGTTTTTTTCACCATTCAAATTCATTGTAAGTATGTATATGCCACGACAAAAAAGTATATATTCTACATTTCACAGTGTGGATGTGCTTATTTTACAATGGGAGGAGGATTGTTGAATTGCTCCTTGTAAGTTTCTTTAGTGAATTTCCGATTCAAAATACTCCATAACTTTTTCTCGTTTCCGCAACAGGGACAATAGAAACACACGCCCCACTGTTTATTTTATTGACAAAATTTTTGACGTTTTTTTACATGGAGGAGACATATCAAAACTCAAAACAAACAAATGTACGAAAGAACAGCCAAGGAAATATGAAATTCAATAAATATTTGTGGGTGTTGTTGTTCTTATTTCACAAGCGATTGTGATTCGAGTCGATGAATTTTTTCCAAGGAAATTTCTTCATTTCGTTGCACCATTCAAGAATTTCATTTGGGATCCCGAATAAAAAGGGATTTGATATTTGATATTTGATTGGATTGACTTGTGAAATGAAACGATTGGAAATTTTGTAATGTAATGGAAAAATTCCACCCGTCTCAAAGTCATATTTACATTTGCACTTGAACCGCTGTTGAAGAAACAACTTACGATTACGATTAGAGAGAGAGAGAGAGAGAGGATTTCTCTCTAAGTTTTGAATTGACTTTCCGGGTATTTTACAAGGATTTTGAAGGAAATGGGAAATAGCTAGTTAAAGTTAATCCAATGAGATTGAATAGGGGAGAATGCCATGTGAAAATCATGACGATTCAATTTACAATTTGCTTTCAAGCTTATTCAGACTTTTTCCACTCGGAAATTTTTACAATTATTTCCAGTTAAATGGGATCAAAATTGTTGCTGGATACAAATACACAAGTCACAGCTGCTCTCTCCACTTCTTCGTCTTCTTCCTTTCACCATTCATTTGTGTACGAAACAGTTTAATAAAAACTTGGCTTTCCTTTTCTCCTTTCTCTTTCTCTTCACGAGGTTTTTCATGGATTGTGGGGAGTCGGAATATAGACATTTAAGAAAAGAAACAAACCTTTCCTCTTTTCTTCTCGTCCGTCACTCAGCACTCAATATCAATATTGTACCTAAGCTAAAATTGAAAATTTTAAGGTAACTCCCGAGAAAACAATCTGTATTTTTTTTTCAATAAACAATTTCCAATGGGGCTCTATTGAAGTACAAAGAAATAAGTAATACATTTGACACAAAATATAGGAGAATATATTTAATCGTCTTGGTTGAGGATTGAGTTTTCCACCAAAACCGAACGCGTCAATTCACAAGGTTTCTTTTCCTCAAAAAAATCCATGAAGCAAAAGAGAAAGGAGAGAAAAGTAGACAACACAAATACAAATATAAACACGGAGAAATTGAAAGTACACACACTTGTTAGAAAATTTAGTTTCTACTTTGGATGCACACACAACCGGGAAATGTAGAAAGTTAGTTGGTGGAAAGTGAAATTGAAGGTTTCAATACGTAGTCGGTGACTGTGAATGTGAATGTGAATGTGGATGTGGATGTGTAATGGTTATAATGTGAGATGTGGAAAACATTTGAGAAAAAAATACAGATAGGTAGATGAAGACTTTGAGTGTTTCCTATTCCCTAGTTTTGTATTTTCCTATTTTTTTTTGTTGTACTTTGGTATTGGTAGTTACATGGAAATATATTATACAAAGTCCCTGAACTGGGAATTGCTCGTCTGAATCCTACAATTCCAAATTCTCTCTCTCTCTCTTTCTCTTCCCTTCTTTGACTGTTGTAAATTCAAGCTGTAGTCGAATATTTTACATTAGTTGTATTGGTTGCACAAAGCAAAAGTTATTGGAATTTCTCTTATTCATGACGGAGTCGTTTCCGCCTTGTTGGCCTTCAACATATGCACACACAACCAGAGAAAAGAGAAGAGTATCTAAAGATGGTACAAGAAGTCGTGAACTTGTGGAAAGAGAGAGAAAGAGAGAGAGATAGAGGGAGGGGAAAAAAGAAAATTTAATTTTGAACTTGGCTCAGACTCAGTCAAGTATGTTGTAACATGACCATCGCGGTGTGTTTCGTGGCATTCTCCCTTTAAATTGAGTCAAAGATTGGAATTTCCTCTTTCTTTCTTTTTCTTCTTCTTCTTCTTCTTCTTCTGCAATCTCAAATCTCAAATCTTGAAACCTCGATAGAAATTCGAGAACCTTCCTTCTCCATATCCACTTTGCATACAGTTCCCGTTGACTCCTTAAACGCAACTTTGGCTCAAATCCTGTAAACTCTCTGTCATCCGTCCGTCGTCAATCATCAATACTTTTCAACGGATTCTCCATCGAATATTCCACATCGAGGCGGAGACAGAATGAAACGAATTCCTGCTGCACACATAAAAATAAATTCGAGTACAGTCAACGTTAACAAAAAGGTCATTCAATACGACAAAAATGTTTTGTTCTCTGCTGCCTTTTTCGTAGTGAAACCCATTTCCTTGATTTTGTATTATCTTATGTACGAAACAAAACGGAGAATGAAATTTTGGTGGAAGACTCAAAAAACATATCCGCCACATTTGTCATGATGACGATGCTAATATGTATGTATAAAAATCTAAGGGAAAAAATTCAATAAGCTAATTAAATGTCCTTTTCTTGTCTTATGTTTACAGTCCTGGAGAATGAATTTTGTTCGGGGTACATTGACAGTTTTGGGAAATGGAATACGGGTTTCTATTGTCCACAAATCGAGTCGACGACAGCCGTCTACTGCTGTGGAACACCCACATACAAATATTGTTGTACGATGCGACAAGGGAATGAAGACGAAACAAATGAATTGACTCCATTTTTCATAAGGTTCGTGTGACAAATTTAATCAAGCGTTCCCTTTCACTTGCATGTACAAACTGCAAAGCGCATTCATTCCCTCTGCTTCTCTCTCTCTCTCTCTCTCTTTATTTCATAATCGCTGTCCATAGCTTGTTCAGTTCTTCTGTTCTCCCTCGTTCTCTTTCTCTTCCTCCTCTACTCAAACTGAACCTTAAATGCACTTGTGACGTTTAAATTGGAGTTGAATTCAATGTTGTTGATGTCGAAGTGGGAGAGTGGAGTCATCGTCGTCGATTTCCAAGTGAAAAGGGTCCTGAGTGGAAAAGTGGAAATACAACAACTTTGAGACAGGAACTGTGCAGTAGCTCAAATCTGACTTTCCCAAGTTTCCCCGGTACCATAAAAAAAAGAGAAAAGTCACTACTCGCTAATTAATCATACTTGGTCTCCATGAGTTCTATTATTTGCTCTCTTTCTCTCTCTCTCTCTCTCTCTTATGAAAAGCTCTCAATTTTCTACAAAACATTCCTAGAAATGTCGACTATCCATGTACTTAATCACATTTCTTTCTTTCTTTCTCCTTTCTCTTTTCTCTGCCTTTTTTCAAAGCAAATTTTTCATTCAACTTTCTCCCTCTGCCTTCCCTAACTCGACTGTGTAAAAATTATCTTGTGTATAGCAAGAGCTGTAATGTATAGTGTGTAGAACAAATAGACTGTGAAATAGGCAGTCATGTTTTTTTTTGGGGGGGGAGTACCCGGAAAATTTGGACAATGCCATCAGTTTATGGGTGCTTAATTAACTTAATTAATCAAAACATAATCAGGATTAGTTATATAGTGCATAAATAGTAAATGCCAAATGGACGATTTAAAAAATATGAGCATTAAGTGTAGGATTTTTTCATGTAGTCGTATGTTGAGTTTTTCCTCCTTACGATTAGATTAGCTTAATCTACATCTCCACATTTGTCATTTGTTTTAGTCAAGGATTCCTCAAGTAGTGCTGCACTTCACTTGGATACGTTTGTAAGTTCTGACTGACGTGTAATATTTTCGTACTACTGACGACTTTATGTACCTATGACTGCTGTGGACTGTGTGTGTGTGTGTGTGTAAAAACGAAAAAGGACCAGTGGCAGATCAATTACTTTGACAAATGCTTTAATAAGCAAATATAATCCTCGTATTCCTTCTTTCATCTACTCGTTAGGATTTTGACGGATATGCGACTCGACGACAAATGAAGAGATGGCTAAAACTGTGTTTCAGTATACCTACAATGTTTTAATGGTAAGGAAACACAGTTGGAGAGATGAGGAAACAAAGAGAAGCTTAGGAGTTACTTTGTATTAGAGATGGGATGAAATGAGAAAGAGCAGAAAACATGGGTTCCGGATTTTAGGGATTTGCTCTGTATGTGTGTGTGTTTGTATGTTTGTATGTACAGACTACAGAGTGGAGAGGAAAGAGGAGAGCGAGAGAGAGAGAGAGAGAACATGTGTATAAATGTATAATGCTTTTATAGGATGAATTCATTCCCGTCCGTTTCTCTTCTCAATGTTCCCTACAAAGGTTTTTTCTTGTGATGTTGTTGGATATCTGGAGGCAACTCTAAATGCTCTCTCTTTCTTTCTCTCTCTCTCTCATCGACAGTCGTCTACAGTCTACAGTCGACATACAATTCACGATGGAAGAGACGAGGGAAAACGATCATTTTCATGTGTGTATCATGACTAAATAAGAGTGCCCTAATAGATGACGAATAAGCCGGATACACACCGCACCGAGAGAAGGAGAGAACGAGGGAAAAAACGAGGAGTTGTAGGAGTTGAAACTACACTTTGCTCAGGCTGAGGGTGAACTAAATTCTCATTCATTATTCAACTCACTCCGACTGGAATCCGAATCCAAACGCGAATAATTTGACTTGGACTTGAGAGTTTGGAGGAATAAAGTTGAATGTGGGAATGTGGGCTGTATACTCTAGATCCATTTGACTATATCTAGACCCCCTCCACACTCACAGTACTCACAGTACTCACACGTGTACACGTGTATACTTACCTTGGGATCTGAATTAAATGGACTGACTGTGTGAATGAATGTTGTCTCTATATAGTACTAATACGAATAGGAGTACAAGTACAAGAGTTTGGTGGACGGTTTTGCTATTTGGCATTTAGAGGTTGGGACGGCACGTACTTTTCAATTTTTGTGAGGCTCTCTCTCTCCCTCTCTTTCACCCTCTCGCTCTCTCTCGCTCTCTCTCTCCTCATGGCTTGCGTTACGTTACGTTCCGTCTCGTTTGCAAGTTTAAATGATCCTCGTTTATTCTCACCACATGCAGTCAGATATGTATGCGGCAGTTCAATAGCATTTCCCTTCAAGGTAACATCAAATTACTCAATTGTCTATTTGTGTTTCACCTTCACTCCCATTTATCCACCCCTCTCAATTATTTATCTTGTTTTCCTTACCCTATATATTTTTATTTAATTAGATTTGTAGATAAACTATGATAATTTTACCATGCCAAATTATCATTGCGAATGCACAATCCAAAAAACAGATTAGCCTTTTTTATTTAGAAGAGAGGTCGAAAAGAGAAAATGGGAGAGAAAGTCCGGAGGAAAGTTTGGGATTTACGTACAGTATATATGAATTTGAAAGAGGACTTTACGTGTGGATTGGTGGTAGCCTCCGGTCAGAATGATTTTGTATCCGTTCGTGTGTGTGTGTGTGTGTGTGTGTGTGTGTGTGTGTGTGTCTATCCATGTGTATTTAAAAGGAGGATAGTGGAAAATCATGAATGTGAACAAACATTTCACTGTAGATCAGACAGAGCAAAAGGGAGAGCGAGAAAGAGAGAGAGAGAGAGAAAGCAAAGAGAAGTGGAATGAAAGTGATAAAATGATAGGGCACGTCAGTTCTAGTTTGCCAGCTACTTCGGTCTGTGAAACTTGGTAGTCTGTAGTTTTTTGTTTTACTCGGATACACTGCCCACCTTCTCTCTCTCTCTCTCTCTCTCTCTGCATATAATGCGGTTGGGTGTGTACTTCACTCACTTACTGTATCCGCTACCCTGGCCATTTCCTATATTGAATACCGATAGATTTTATACCGAGTGAAAGTTTTCTCAACCTCAACTCATTCAGCTGTGTAGTCCGAGTAAAATACACACAGCTCCATCCCATGTCTTCCATTTTCGGATTGTCCAGGGAAAAATTTCATTTCCCATCTCTCTTTTTCTCCTCCTTCTATCGCTCACAGCAATTCTCAAAGAAAAAAAAGAAGCAAACGTCACTTCTGAACGAATGAGGACGCGACCAGACAAAAAAAAAGGAACGGCTGGAATAAATAAACAATCAAGTTCGCATCACATTACAATTCAGTTAGCTCCCTTTTTTTTCATTCCTGTGTACACATTTGTGCTAGTGTCAAATTATTCGGAATTTCTTTCGACTTTTGAGCTTCCAAAAAGGTAGCTTTTTGACGTTTGTGCAAAGTGAATTTGGAGATTAGGAAATCATCGTCATTAATAACTCTTGACTTGAGGGACAGGGAATGAAAGTGGGTGGAAAATGTTTAAATATTTTACGAGTAGAAGAAAAAAAAACGTAAATACACGTAATGTGGATACACAGGAAATACGTGTAGTCAGGTAATTCTGAAGGTATTTGTGGAGAAAGTAAATATTTTTTTCATGCGGCATGTGTTATGGCCATTGCGCATTTAGATGAAGTAAATCCAGAGAGCTTTCCTCTCAAGCTCAAGTCACTTGAGAAGAGAGATTTTCCCCATGTGGTGGGTGAATCCAAGAGAAAGTTTTGATGACAGAGAAAGTGAGTACATTCCAGACGTTAATGACGTGGAAAGTGAAGGACGCTTAAGGAAGCACCGTCAGAGAGAGAGAGAGAGAGAACTCTCTCCCTCCTGTCTTCTTAAGATTTACTTGGGTTGAGTTGAATCCACTTGGACTGACATGATGAAATCCTTGGGATTAAATGTAATTCCTCTGCCAGTCCGTCACTCCGTCAGTCTCCCAATAGTTTACTCTCCCAAATCCTTTCTCCCCACCAATAATTGATAATATTCTGACTTTCTCTCTTTCTCTTTCTCTCTGTAGCTCTTGAGTCTTTATTTGTTGTGTATTGGGCTTAGGTATTCTTATTGTATAGATGTTGAATCGTGAATTGTGAAGCGAAGAGAAAGTAAAGCTTTTTGGTTTTGATTTTGCCATCATTGGATTTTAGATTTTGTGGTTGACTTTGAGATCTTTTTGGTTACAATACAGATACTACTTATTTGTATATATATAATATATATGGATGGATATGGATGTGAGTATTTGTATATATTTTCAGTTGGGATTTTATAAGAGTCTGTTATGATTATTACAGGACACCGGTGATGGTGGGGATTATCACAGGAGTGACTCTCGTCCTGCTTTTCATCACAGTCGGCTCATGCTTCTTCTGCTCCTGCTGCTTTGTGTACAAGAAGAGACGAGCTCACCTCAATGGTAAATACATCCGTATAATATGTACTGTACACATACACATACACATACACACACACTCATACTCATACTCATACTCATACACGCAGCCAGTACACATTCAACTATCCAGAAAAAAAAAGTTTTCCGTATGTATCTATAGAAGTTTCATCATCATGTATTCATGCTGTGCATTTCTCGGAGCCAAACTCCCCCCACGTCAACTCCTCTCGCCAGCTCCAACTCAATTCCATTTGGTATTCAAATAAACCGACTTCCTAATGTAATTTGCCTTACACTTACAGTTACAACCACCATTTTAAGTTCCTCTGGGCTCTTCCCCAGCTTTCCCTGACTCTCTCACTCTTTATCCCTCTCTCTCACTTTCTCTTTCTCATCTTGACTCAACTCAACTCAAACTACATAGTAAATCTACCTTTTTTAGCCACTCTACCAACTCTATTTAGTTACATGCAACACAAGTAATAACTCGTTTTATGACGACGACTCAAACTCTCTCTCTCTCTCTCTTTTACTCAGTCTATTTCCCAGTTTTCTCTAGAATATCCAACAAAAAGGCCTTTCTTTCTCACACCATGCAGCTTTTCACTGGAAAACTTCCGGCTTCAACTCTACCATCAGTTCAAGTTCTATCTTTACACTCACATCAGATAATTTGTTGAAACGTTCTCACGTAGATTTCAGATCAAGACATAAAACTTTCTCTTTTCTCTTCTCTCTCGCTTTCACTCTCGCTTTCTCCCTCTCTCTCTCTCTTTCCCTTTCTTCTCAAAATTGTGTGTAGACTAAAGAAACTACAGAGAAATTCAATTTTAAACGTAAAAGAGTGCACTGGAATTCAAATCCGAATATTCAGAGGTGAAAGAGAAAGAGAAAGAGAAATACAAATCAGAAATTGTTCCTACATTCCACATTTTGACATCCCAGATTTTTTGTTGGCTTGAACAAAGGAATATTAAAATATTAAAATTTCAGTGGACTCAAATTGCAATTTCCTTTCAAATTTTGTTTGTTTATTTATCTGCTTGTTGTCTCGTTTATTCGTTTATTGGATTTTCTGGGGAAATGTGGAGTGAGAGAGTGGATACAGTGTGGGAATTGGAGATGATTAATATTTTAGAGGGGGAGTGTTACTGTTCCGAGATCTTGGGTATAGGTAGAAATTTCCCAGGGCTTCCTCTCCTTTGCTTTGCTTTTCCTGGGCTGACAGGTAACAATGATAGTTGTATGAATATGACAAGGGTTCCATAGTTGTTCACACGACTCGTGTCTGCGTGTGTGCATGAGCTTCAACGATACGTTACTGATGGAGCGTAACCTCAGCGGAAACGAGCCGACTCCTGCTTGTCTGCCTTGTCAGAGACTATTTTCAAATCAATTCATCACCTCATATCTCTAGGGATCCTTGCTTTTCCATCGTATATGTATAGGGTATAAAGTACAAGTTCGTATATATCTGTATGTACTTCATTCTCATACCAAAATGAATCCATATATGAAATGACTTTAAAAGGCTCCACACACTACACACTACAATAAATTGAAACATAAGCTCCTTGTACATTTACTCCCTTCATGTTCGTCCGTCTTCAGCTGGTTCTAGTCCTTGTGTTCGACTTCCCCTTCGACTTTTTTTTGCCATGTATCTATTGTGAACATATGTACAGAGTCGAGTTTTTCTTCTTCAGGAGAGACAAGTCAAATCATTTCCTAAATGTTTCAAAAACGGACAGGAAAGTCCAGGGATTTTGTTTTCATCAGAGTCTTGTTCTTCGTCTGTGTGAGTATGATAAATAATAAATCATTAGCTCCCCTGTTTTCTTCTGCGGATTCCTTCACAAATATGAAATCAAATGGAGCCGTCTGCAATTTCGTTTTTCGTTTTTCGTTTACATGGATTAGGGAATATTTTTTAATCACGCAAACTAGATTTTACATTTTTATTGGTTTCCTCGTGTGATTTTAATTTTGAATTGAAAGATGAACAAAAACTGTATAAATGAGTGGGAATTTGTAGAAGAGAAGAGAGACAGTCAAAGGAAAGGTATTCATCAGAACAGAGGGGATGGAAGAGAATAATACAACAGAAAGAGGGGAGAGAGAGTGAGAAAACTGTATGAGATTTTGCATCGAGAATATGAGAAGATTCCTCCAATAGCGTCAGACTTGCATGTTTTTGAAGTTAAAGCCAAAGTCGGAGTGGAAGTGGAAGTTGAAGTCGAAGTCGACATGGAGGCAAAGAAATTCGTGCGAAAATAATTGAATCAAATCACTGCGGGAGATTTTATTATATTATATCTAAAGAGAAGATTCTTCACTCTCTCTCTCTCTCTCTCTCTTTCGCTCTCTTTACTTAGTCTTCGTCTTCTTCGGTTTCTTCTTGCTTGCTTCTGCCAAAGGAATAAGAAGTTCACTTGATGAACTGAACTAAGGGGGAAATTATTTCCAGTTTATCTGAGGAGAATCCACAAATTTAGTTCTAGTTGCTTCAGTTGAAATTATCATTATGCAAGCGGTATTATGCACGACTGACGACGACACACAGACACATCCTTCTATCTGCATATGTAACTATACGTATAATTATGACTTTTTCCTTGCAAAAATACTTTGAAATCCTCCTCACCATGGACTTTCCACGGCTCACAGGGAAACGGAGATGGAGAGAGAATTTCAAACACAAACTCATGTAGTCAAAAGAGAAATCTAAAATCTAAGAAATCTTTGACATTCTCTTTCTCTCTCTCTGTCTCTCTCTCTTTCTCTCTTCCTTTCATATTCTCCACCATTTTCTTTCAAAAAAACAAGGACAAACAAATAGAAAACAAAATTCTGAGAGGAATTTCAAGTAAAATAAATTTGGATTGAGGTTCTTCTGTGAATATTTCAATTTTTGCTCCTCTTGTCTATGTTCTATATCCAAATACAAAGATGGTTGATTACCTCAAATAACGCAATGATATCACATTGTCCATATTCAAATTTCAAATTCACTTTGAACCAAATCCTCTCCGGATTTTTCTCTGCAAAAAAAATGTAGGTAAACTTTTTCGCTTTATTTGTCGAGAGAACGGAGAGGGAAAAGTGGAAGTTGAAGTTGAAGTTTGGCTATGGCGAGTGCAGAAATCGATAAAAGAATGTCGTTTTGAAAATATTTTTAACGGAGTCATCGCTCAGCCAGTGAGGAGTGTGAATGTCACTGTGTTAATGTAGGTATTCGATAAAAAATAGGGAAAACCCTATAAAAAAAAGCCATGGAGCGATCGGAACATGTGTCAAAGATTAAAGAATATTTTCGAGAGAGACACTCAGAAAGCACATGTGTATTTTTAGGTACATGGAAAAAGGATTTTATCCATTAAAAGGGCAAAATGTAGTACTCAAGCTCTGGAAATAAATTAAGGGCGCATCTATCAATATTTATGTTTACATTTGCATTGTGCACTCTCAATTATGTAGGTATAATGTTTAGCTATTTATGGTGAGTGGGAGAGCGAGAGCGAGAGCGAGAGAGAGAGAGAGAGAGAGAGAGAGAGAGAGAGAGTGAGAGAGAGAGAGAGAGAACCTTTGTCAAATATGATTTTCCTAGCTTAATCCGCAAGTATAGTTTTGGAGGATCTAAAATCCAAGTTCTTCTCTTCTATCTTACACTCAACTCGGAAAACTCTCAACTCTGACCCGATACAGAGGAAATTTAGGAGAAAGAAAGAGAGGGAGAGAGTGGATGTTAGTAATTTAGTAATGTGGTGACAATCTCAGGAGGAGGAAGAGGAGAGTGAAGATGAGGAAGTCTGAATGGAAACTTGAGCGGAAGAGAAGTAGAGGAAAAGGAAGAGAGAGAGAGAGAGTGAGGGTTTGCTTTCTTACGAAGAATATCAAGTGAAGCCTTTTCCAGCATCACCATAATCGTAAATCAAAAATCCCTGGCACATGAATAGGCTGAATCGGGCTCACTTAAAAATTTATAGCTTTATAAAAGACGCTTGATTCATATTATTCTTCGTCTTCTTCTGCACCTCCTTCTCTTTCTCTCTCTCTCTCTCTCTCTCTCTCTGTACGTAGAATCTCCCATCCACCCAACTCCACGTCACTATCAACACACAATCTAGTCTTTTCCTCCCAAACCATAGATCATGGCCAACCTTCATACTTTCTCCTTCTCTCTCTCTCTCACACTATTTCTCAAATATCTGTACAACACGACTTGCTCACGAGTATCTGTAGAAGCATTTCATCATCTTCCAGATTCCAGATAGAATAGGAATAAATTCCCATTCTTCCTCTTGTTTCTTCTCAAATCCACTCACTAAGTCATCTACCAAAAGTATGTACAGTTCCCTTCAAGTACTGATATTTACGCTTTTGCGGTAAAATGTCTTTCCATCTCTGAACTGGACATTTAGAAGTTTTACGAGTTGTACAGGTTTCTTTTACATTGAGGAATTTAAGGCGTCATCTGCTCAGCATTTGTCAAATATCCGGTTGAAGCATGAAGGTTTTCCATCTTTTTGCTATACTTTTCCCTCAAACTTTCACGACTTCCACTTTGGAATCACTGCGAAGGACAAGGAATAATAATAATTGTCAATGCAAGTGATTTCCGCCGACAAACCGACAGACCAACCGCCGACTGACCGACCGACCAATCAGGCAACTGCCAAGAAAAAAAAACTTGTGAAATGCTCTTTCGAATAAAAGTCAATGGGAAGCGATAGCAATGGCTTAACTTTTGCTTTCACTGGACATTGACATTCATATGGGAACTGCTGGCTGCTGCGTGTCTGCTGCTGTGTGTGTGTGTGTTTGTGTGTGTGCAACTGGTGCGGGGGGAATAAAACCTCAAAATGAGGCCATATCAGAAGAGCATCAATCCAAACTCTAATAATTTAGCATGGAAAGAGTTGAGACACATGGTGCATCTGTCATGTAAGTATGTACTAGAGAAAATTGAACCAATCCATATCATCGACGATCGTGTGTATACGTTTTAACTTTCACCACTAAGTATGCAATCCCTCTCTGCATCATCTCTCTCCATGTTTTTGTTTCCACCATTCAAGTTGTGCATTTGGCACACGTGGGAGAGAAAAGCTGAACTGCGCTATAGGGACTGGAATTGTATGTATTTCGAGGGAACACCAAACCACACAGATTTCATCCTGAAAGTGAAAACATGTATGTGGTATTTCCAAATTTGATGATATAATTTACTTTATTACACGAACCAAATCCAGCCCATCTGTTTCCATAAGAGTCGTCGTCGTAATTTGTAATCATTATGAATGATGAGCAAAAAAAAAAATGAGGGGAAAATTGAATAAGTTTTATGAATAAAAAAATGGAGATTCGTGGCCTACTTTTGCCTTTTGTATTGAGCATCATTTAGATTGAGTTGAGAAACAGTCAAATGTAATGAAGTCTTCTCTGCATAATTTTCAATTGTCAGTGATGATATAATATAAGATATATAGTGAGTAAATTATTGGAGTTGGAATTAATTAAATTTTGGAGGGAATCTTAAAATCTTTTGGGGGAAATGGAGTGAGTGAGTGAATGAGGGTTGAGTGGGTTATTGGAGGACTGCCTGGCTGGTTGTGTATACATATAAATGAGAATTGAAAGGAGTGAGTCAATTGAAGATTAATTTGTAACAGAATAGTACATTTACGATAAATTAGTTATAGATCAAAGAGCAGACGTGGAGAACAAGCTAAACAGAGAGTCCTGATTTCATTCTCGATTGACTTTTCTTTCTTTCTTTCTTTCTTTCTATCCTTCTCTTTCTCCTTCTTCTTCTTCTTCTTCTTCTTCTTCTTCTTCTTCTCTTTTCCTTTCTTTCAGATCTCCTAGTAAATTTCCCGTTTCCCATTCCCCATTTCATTTAGTCTGTACCATAGAAATATCGACCGTCATTGGAATCGCATATAGTAAAACTGGGACTCCTTAAGTTTTCTTTAGTTCCAGCTGTAACAGGAATTGGAATTGGGACAGGAACAATCTAAACACAAAGACCCAAAAGTAACAAAAGTCAATTGAAAGAGCAATTAGCAACACTATGGACATTTAACTATGGTTGACTGATTCCTTTGTGGGTTTTTTTATGTGTCTGCTGTGTGTATGTACAATAGTATACATAGAACTCGGATCCATGTCAAATGCTTTCTCCACGCTTTCTCTCTCTCTCTCTCTCTCTGTCTCTTTCACTTTCATTCTGATTTATTTTATTTGTCTGTGTTCAATTTCAGGTCTATACCGGATGCAATGTTCGTCTTCGACAGCGAGTGGGTTAGTCAATATGTACTCACCCTCGTCGACGTCCAATCACAATAGTCTAGTGACCACACCGTTGGATATTGAATGGAGTCAGCATGGCTCGATGGGTGGAGGACATGGACAAAATCATAATCAAAGTCTGAATCACCATGGTGGCCATTTAATGACTTTACCATCTAATGGTAATAATATTGGTCATGGAGGGAATGGCTACCCCGCCGCATCTCTCATCCCCAATGGGTTCCCACATAATAATAATTGTAATAATCACAACATCACATTGCCTCGCTATCAAACTCAACCACCAACACCAACACCACAACCACAACCACCACCAAACAACAATAATTTACCACCTCCAGTTTTCTACCCACAGAACCATTTGGGAACTAGTGGGGCGCCTTACACTGTGACCTCTGCAGTCAACTCTTCAATTTATGGAACCACTCCTCGAAATCATCATCATCAACAACAACAACTACAACAACAGAATTATCATCCCAACTTGACTCTACCGTCAATCTCTCGGAATACACAACATCCCAATCAACAATATCAGTACCCTCATCCACATCCCCATCCGCATCCGCAACAATATCACATTCAAAATCCAAATAATCATCCCAATCAAAATCAAAGAATACAAGGCTCCATCCTTCGTGTGTCCACGTCTAGTTTTGGTGTAGGGCCGAATCCGAATGTTGGTCTCCCTCCAACAAATTCCTTTACAAATTCTAGCGGGGTGTATCGTCCATCATCGGAGATTATCACGAATGGTCTTCCGCATCCCATTCTCCGTCGAAATAGTACTGGGATCCGATTTAGAGCCTCCACCGTGTCTTCATCCTCTTCCTCATCTGGGAGTCAACCACACAAACCCAACGAACAACTTTCTTGTAAGTTTCCATTTTCTTTTTCTTTTTTTCTTCTCCTTTTCGTGATTGAATGAGATCCAAACTGCGGTTGTGAAGTGTTTTTTTTTTCATTGATTATGATTTCTTTATTATTTTTGCATTTGTCCGATGAAACGTGAAATGAGTGATGAAAACAAATTGAAGGGAAGATGAAGATTCCCAATATGATTTGCTGACTTTTGTTATTCCATAGGACAACCAACTTTTGTATTATTTACTCTGTCTCATCACTTGTTATCTCTGGAGAGTTTTCCATTCCCACATAATCATTCAATATATATATCGTCGGCTAAGTTCCATAACCCTGTATTATCATTTGGCCCCAGAAGGCGAATGTGCGTGGGCGTTCATATATGCTAACGTGCAGTATGAGCCTTCTGGGGCCAAATGATAATACACGGTTATGGAACTT
>JAIUND010001192.1:0-40255 GCA_034699125.1 Gisinianus flammeolus
GATCTTATACCAGTTTCATTTGTATTGAATTTAGTCATCATGAAATTCTACATATAAATTACAAATAATTTTCTTCATGTATCTTATGTACATGCACATTGTACACACTATTTTTTGGGAATCTACAGTTTCTACAGAAAAGAAAAAGAAATTGACATGTGTGTCGTTCTTTTGGTCCTCGTCCTCGTCGCAAAGCGTCAACCAAGTCGAGTTCCAACTCTCTCTCTCTCTCTGTCTCTTCCCTTCTTTCTGTCTGTCCTGTGTACATACTACTACATACATATTTGTGTACTCACTCACTCACTCACTCACTCACACACTCACTTCGTTCTCAAAGAGTTAAAGTTGGAGGAAAAAGAACCTGTTTTTCATCTAGATCTACAATCTCCCTTCCGATCTCTTATATGCAGTGCACACACAGGAGAACAGAACAGAACAGACACAGGCACAGTCCACAGTCAGCGAGAGAGAGAGAGACAGAGAGACAGAGAGACAGACAGAGAGAGATATAACCGTGAAAAAAGTGGAAGAGTCAGGTAGATTTTTTTTATCTCTCTTTCTCTAGAGCTACAGCTATACCAATAATACATGTACATATGAAGTGCTCTCAACTTTACTCTCTCTCTCTCTCTCTCTGTCTATCGTTGTACATACATATATCCTTTAAATACACCTCTCTCTCTCACACATCTACCTACCAACACTTCCATACCAGCACCAGCTTTACGCTTAACTCTCTCTCAGGCTTTGCCTTTGCCTTTACACACAAGTTACAAGTCTATTCCGTATTTCATGGCATGCCATTCAAACTACAAACTTACACACACATTGGAATTGGAATACAGTATGTATCTGTACATAGGAAAATGAATACGAATTTCATCCCCCCTAACGAAGGATTAAACAAAGAAGAACCTTACCCAACGAGAGAGAGGAGCAAGAGCAAAAGCAAAAGCGAACAAGAACAACTGCACGTGTTAAAAGCAAAAGCAAAAGCAAAAGCAGCACACACACAGGGAACTCTCTTTCTTTCTTTCTCCTGTGGCAGGCAGGCTATGTAGGCAGGCAGGCAGGTCCCAATAACTACAATAACTACTACACTACTTTACTTTACTATTTAGGTACCGTTGTACGATAGTATTGTATTAAAGTCCTAGTTCTAGTTCTATGATCTATGTACATACTAAAGACAACGTTGTCCTCGTCATTATAATGATATGGAATATCGCTATATTTACGATATGTTTAGGTTTAGAGTTTATGCATGTCGTCCTCCTCGGAGGAGGAACATATTGAATATAATGAATAGCATATGCTTCCCAACAACCAACAACTAACTAACTTTACATTTGCATTTGCATTTTCCTTTCGTTTCGAGTAAAAATATTAGTAGAACATCGAACATCCCGTCCTTTACACACACACACACAGTACACACACACATAAGGTATTTTATTATATATTGTACATATATTTACTCTCTCTCGCTTTGTGACTTGAGCCTGAGTGAACCTGAGCCTTTACGTTACGTTTCGCGTTTCGCCGTGTTTCTCTTTCTCTCTCTCTCTCTCTCTCTCTCTGACTCTCTTTGGTTTGGTTGTCGTTCTGCTACTGCTACGATGATTCGTCTTCTTCTATGTACTTTTGTATATATATATATATATCTGTAGTTCTTGTAGAGTTTTACTAGTAGATGTTAGATGTTTAGAGTCAGAGTCAGAGTTTTGCTTGAGCTTGAGCTGTTCACTGGGCGCTCATTTAGTCGAGGTTGCCATGGGCAACTCCTCATTAGTCCGTGTAGAATCCCACTAGAGCCCAAGAGAGAGAGAGAGAGAGAGAGAGAGAGAGAGAGAAATGTTGTTGTCGAGATGATTCCACGTATATTTTGAATGTGTGTGTGTGTGTGTTTGTGTGTACAATATTACATGGATTTTTATATCTATGGATTTTATATGGATATGGAGAGACGACGACGACTATGTGATGCGATGCGATGCGATGGATGTGAGCAGTGAAATATAGGTAGTGAATAGTTCGTAGTTCGTAGTGAGTGGCAATGCAATGCAATGTGAATGGTGAATGTGTGGCAATTGAAAAAGTCACTATCATTAAAAACACTATGCAAGTATAGTTTTTATTTTTTTCTTCCTCTTTCTCTCTGTCTCCCTCTCGTCTCTCTCTCTCTCTCTTTTTCACACACACACAAACATACAAGTTCTATAATAATTCCTACAGACATACATATGTACACACGAACATATACGAACAAATATACGTATATATATATGTATATATATATAAACGAATATATTATACTCAAACTCACATGTATACAAATATCGTACTGATACATACATACAACCAACATAATAATAAATATATCAACTTGCATTCACAATCATATCATTTCATTTTCATTTTCATATCATTTCATTTCCATACTACAGACACACACACTTCTTCTTTTACATTTACACAAAGATATTATATCATTTTCATTTTATATCATCATCATCATTTTTTCCTTCGTCTTCTTCTTCTTCTTCTTTTTGTATATTTTTTGTGAGAAATATATAGAATGAGAAAGAGACGGATATTTATTCTATATTTTTATAGTATTCAGCAGCGTTTTTCATTTTTCAGCTTCAGCTTCAGATTCAGATTCAGCTGAGGGCTCCTCTCATTTTTTCTATTTCTTTTCATCTTCTTCGTCTTCCTTTCAACAGCGAATGACGAACGAACGAATTCAAACGAAAACGAAATGACGAAATGACGAAATATGACCAAAACAAAAACGAAATGACGAAATGGACGACAAGTCAGTCACAGAGTTGTCACAGTCATAAACACACGAATAACATTGTAGAATTGTAGATTGTGAAGACGACACTTGTACAGGAGGACGAGTACACTGACACTGTCTTCTTCAAATTCAAATGGTGACAGTTATGTTATATAACGACAAATTGTACCACAAGTCATCAGTTATTAAAAGGGAGGAGATTTTTTTGATCATGTATAGTTTGATTTTGATACTCGTAGATAAATTCTATATATTATATCATATCACCATGTCCATGTGTATTTAGTATTTAGTATTTAAATATGTTTATTTATATGTATAAAGAGCAGCTGTTTTTGGTTAGTCGTAGTCTTTTTTTTTTTGTTTTTCGTTGGGAGTTTTTTGGTTGAGAGTTTTGGGTTTTGGGTTTTTTTGGGGGAAATATAGTTGAGATACATAGTTTTTTTTTATATCCTGTAGTGGTAATGGCAATGGCGTTTCATTTATATTTATACATAGGGAATTTTCCTGTTCTTTTGTCGTTTGTGTATAGTCTGTGAATATATCAAAGGAATATAAAGAAAACGAATGACGAATAACGAAAAAGGAATACGAAAACGAATACGAAATAATGTTTTTTCACATGTTTCTTTTTTGTCTTGTCTTTTGTCTTGTGTTGGTTTTGGTTTTGGTTTTGGTTCTTCGTCTTATTTTATATTCTTGTGAGTTTTTTTTCTCTCTTCTTCTTCTTCTTCTTCTTCTTTTAGTAAATGTCAGATGAGGAGAATCCGCCATCGTCAGAATTGAGAAGATCGATGCTTGGCTGGCTGTTGAAATTGTCCACGTCTCGAATGGGACTCACACCGTCTGAAAAAATGAGCCAATCACAGAATGAGAATCACGCAGATTACTACAGATATAGACATATATAAAGAAAGAGGACGACGAAGCGCATAAATATACATATATCATAGAAATGTCGTATGTATGTGCGAATACACATGTACATTTACATGTACATTTACACATGCGATGGAAGCGAGAAGGAATGAAAAAAAAGAAGAGGAAGAAGAAGAAAAAGAGGATGTATATGTATGGAGATGATGGAGAGAAAGAATTTTTATATGGAGCAGAAGCAGAAGTGTGTATATAGAAGAAGCACACAGATTGGAGTAACTGACTTTTGGACTAGTCACAGGGCTGAGTCAATGGGAATTGAGGAATTTTATACTTATTTTATACACACAGGATTTGTTCGTCTCTCCTCTTTCGTCCTCAACGCATATCTGAATATCTGTATGTATTTACAGAATCTACAGATATATTATTAGGATTAGGAGGAGATTCAAATGAATTCATCATGGGACACTTTTTGAGTTAAGACTTTACACGTTTATCCACATAGAATAGATGGATTGAAGATTGTAGAAATGTGTAGACACTCGAGACTATAATCGTAAGAAAAAAAAAGAGTCCGGAATTGGATTTTCCTATTTGTATATTGAATCCGCACATCTGCACACTTGTTCATATCGTCTGTTAAGTTCACAAAGGAACTATAATTATTTTCCTTAATTTCGTTGACCTGCTCCAAAGGTCAAATGGCTGGAGATGGAGCTTTGGGTTCTTCGACATTATTGTCTGCCATGACCTTTTCTGTCACCCTGAATTTTGTCAGAATTTGACTCACAAAGACGGACGCAGTCGTCGCATTTCCGCAAATTAAGAAAAATCGTTATAGTTCGTTTGTGAACTTAACAGACGATATGTACTATGTACGTATAAAAATGAGTACAATGCGCTGTGCTGTTCTGTATAATAAGTATGATGAGAGGACGAAGACGAAGACGAGGACGAAGTCGAAGACGAAGACGGCTGTGGCTGTTGCAAACGAGAACGAAGAACGAGAACGAAGAACGACTAACGACTAACTACTACCGGCACTAACATTATTAAATCGGATGAGAGTGTTCAAATTCAAATTCAAATGCAAGGAAAAAATTGGATAATATCTGTATAAAAAAAGGGATGTTGTTGTTGGATGATTCAAAATGTACAGATATAAATGTACACAATGGAAAGAAAGTACAGTTTGGAATTTGAATTGGAATTGGAATTGGATGCAGAATGAAGGAATGATGATGGCCATATTTAGTATGTAAGAGATTTCAGAGTCAAGTATAGCTATCGGTACTGAGCATGAAAATGAAGAATGAACAGGATGAAGGATCGAATCATCATCGGCTCTGTCTCTTTTCGTATACGTAAAGTAAGCGAGATTCACTTTAACGACTGGATGTAGCAGTGATGACTCTGAATCGTGAGTCTAAGGTAATAATTTCCATGTACGTTACGTTACGTTTTGCTTTAGGATTTTCATTGTGACACATTTGGAGCAATTTGTCCACACAAATCTGGATTTGAAGTTGAAAACTGTGTGTTGTTTTCAATTTTGAAGAAATGGTTCACATGATGAATCCAGGTAAAAGTATCTACGACGTACATGTAAATTTTACTTATGAAAATGACGACGACGAGGAAAACAATTGACTTTTTGAACAATGGGAGACTTTGAGAGTTGTGAAATGAAAAGATAATCCCCAGTAGTTTCAAGTAAGAACGAGAAGGAAATTCGCCGCAGTTTTATTTTACATTAGTGTGATTTAAATTGACGACAACTCAAGCCAACTTCCTTGAATTACTTTGAAGCAGTATTGCTTCAGTCAGCCTCAATCGGCGTCGAACTGGAACAAAACTTTTGATATTTTATTTCCAAAATAAACTGTACCTAATGCAGATTTTCTCGATCATCGGAATCAAATGTAATGAGCTTGAAAAAACCTGATGGACACATTTTTTCTATACATTGACTGTGTATTTTAATGGAATTAGCAGCATTTCACTAGTTGACAACCTCTCATATTTCTACGAGAGAAACGAGAAATTTTAAATCCTTGCCGGACAAACTGATTTACCAACCCACGTGCATTGACAGTCTTTGATGTAGGAAATAATTTCAAACGGCGTGGAACTGCAACATTTTTTATTGCAGAGTTCTAAAGCTTTCCAGTACTCATAAACATGATAAAAATTGGTATCTAATCAAATAACATTAACACAACACAAGTGGAAAACTCCTCGGAAAGTTATTTACAGAAAAAATGACGATCGAACCGAGTTGTCCGTCCGAGATGTGAATGACGGATTGACATGTGACATGTGACATTTGACATTTCCGATTCATGGTTAATTCCCCCATCTGATTTCCAATGAGGACACGAGTACGGCAGGGCCCAAATGAAAATGCAAAGAAATATAGGGGGACAACTAAATAATGAATAAATTAGTGGGTATCATAAGTGGATAAAAAAAGTCCGAGTGAATATCTGAATCTAAGAGAGAGATAAAACGTGAAACGACCTCACCGCAGCACACGACATGTGAATGGGAATTTATTATTTAATTGATAAGGGCCGGCCGGTAGATTTCATTTCCTTTATTTCCTGGGGATTCAACAGTAAACAGCAATAGCCAACATCAACAGAGACACAGCACTCGATAAATAACATTCAATTTGAATTCGACGAATCGTCGAATGTGAATTGTGAATGCTGCATATATATATCTAATGTTAACAATAGCATAAGTGAGGGGATGGAGAGTTGATAATTTGATAGTTTAATTGTTTCCTCGTGTGGCTGACTGTTGATGATGATGACGATGACGATGCTTCGTGGTCACGCTACATAAATTCACCACTCACCAACTCACCACTCGTCACATTCTCTCATAAAGTCACAAAATACAGATATCGTATGTACCATATTATGTACAAAACACGGAGAGTCAGGTGTCTCACAGGTAAATCACCTCGACCAATTTCCCCCCTCTTTCTTTCACCCTCCACAAAATGAAACAGAGAGACGAATTACACGCAGTCAACTTTCAACTGTCAACATTTCTCCAGTCTTATTAGCTTTTTCATCCACACTTCACTTGCAATCGAGCAACTTACTTGCCGTCCTCGTGATTGTACATTGAAAAAACGTCATGCGGCGTCCAACCCCAACATTTTTTAGCATATATATAGTATTCGTCCTTATTTTGTATTTTGTAAATGTGTTGAATGATGTTGAGCTGATTTGAAAGGAAAACGACGAGAAATATTGGATTGGAAGGTTTCGAATGTGTAAGTACGCTTAAAAATCCATGAGATGAAAAAAACCATAAACGAAATTAAAAGAAAAAAATTCAGAGGAAAAATGTGGGACAAAAGTGACAAAATAAAGTATTGGGGATTGACAAACAGGCATGTTGAAGTCCTTTGGACACGTTTGGGTGGATTTTGGGTATAATTAGACGACGACGACGACTGAGAAAAAGAAAGAAAGAAAGAAAGAGAGAGAGAAAGAGAGATTTGAATCTGAGATGAGGGAAGAGGGAAATGGGAGATGAGTTACAGTTTCAAAGTCAACGGATCAACGAGGACTTTGAGAGTTGAGCGTCGTCTCGGGATCATGAAAAACACGGGGTGGAGAAAAAGTGTGTGTTTGTGTTTGTGTGCGTAGGAATTGAGACGTCACAAAGGAAGATGAAGATGAAGGTGGACGAGAGAATTGGGAATTGGGAATTGAGAATCCTTCGGCTTTGAGGTTTGGAGACTTTGACTTTGACTTTTGTCGTCTTTTGTCTCCTGTCTTTGTATTTGTATTTTGTATGTATACGTTTCGTTTGGCGTTTGTTTGGCTTCACAGGGAAATTCAAGTGACGCGAGAAAAGACGAAAAAGAAGTATACGGTATATAAGAAAAAGGGTCCCGTAAAACAACGTGAAATATGAAATTTGAAATGTCTCAAATGGGACCGAACTGAAGTGAAAACTCAAATGAAATTCATGTGTGTCCGCCGGCCAGTCGGTATTTGAGTATTTTTTCCATTGAGAGACGACTCGAGTGCGCTTTTCCTTACCCAGATTTTGGTCGTATGTCTAGGTCTAAACTCTAAAGCAATGTGGGGGTGGGGAATGTGAAACATGTGATCGTGAGTCAAAGTCTCGCCAACACTTGAGAATTGAGATCAAGGAAAAATCCAGACCATCGATGACCCGTGTTTCAAAGGGAAGGAAAATTGAATGAATTATGACAAGAGAGGAAAAAAAATCAAAGGAAATGGACAGAAAAAGACAAGAGATTTGAAACTTCAAAATAGTATAGTATGAAAATAGTATAGAGTGGCTTGGTGAAAGTACTCGTAATCTTCGGATAGGCAACTCGGATTTTTACCATAGGAGGAGACAAAGATCCAGTGATTGATTCTTATTGGAATACCCTTGCTTTTTTCAGATTTCGGTTTTTGTTTTTGCATTTTCGTAATCTGGTTTTTGTTTATGTCGGTTTTTCCTCCTGCATATCAAACTTCGGACGGGTTTGGGAATGACAGCCGCCAAAAACGTGGGGAGAGAATTGGACAGAATTGACGACTATTTTTTGTCATTCTGCAAAATGTCATGTCAAAGTCTCAAATTCATCTGAACGTTTTCGGTCGCCATTTCCAAAACCCGTCCAAAAATTTTGACATGTGGTAAAAAGAGGCATAAACTAAAAGGATGGAAAATCGCATGCAAAATCGTAGAAACGTAATCAGAAATCCCCAAAGAAAAACCGAGTATATTGCAGCTCGAATCAGTCCCTTGACCTTTGTTGACCACCTAAACACGGTAGAAATCCGAGATTCTTCGGATTTATGCCCGGTTCGGTCGTTCGGTGGTTGTATCACGTTTTTTAAAAGGATGAGCATGATTTTTATCACATAGCCGCTACACTATAAAAAGTACGTTCAGATTTTGATAGAAATGATTGAAAACAAAATGGACAAAAACTCACCAGATTTGTGACCGCTTTCGTTGGGGATTCGTTCGTTTCCCTCACTTCGGAGCATATTCCTTCTCCATTTTGCACGGGCATTCTGGAATTGGTTTTGATTATAGGGTAACATTAGAAAAAATATAAACATACCGAAGAGAAGCATATAGGGTATTTTCGCAAAATGACATAAATGGCATTATTATGCTACAGAAAAAAGAAAACAATTACCTGGAACCACACCTCGAGTTTTGGACAGGTCAGGGTCGTCAGGTCAAAAAAGACAGAAAAAAACGAAAAATTAGTACGCGAAAAAAGGTTTGAATGAAATTAATTCAACAAATATGATTGAAAACTCATCAAATGCCTCTCTCTCCTCTCCAGTTGATACTTATCCTACGTAGTTTTTTGTGCTGATTTTAATGGTCCAGGTCACTTCTCAGAAGTGACCTATACATGACCTCTCATTTGACTCCTATGACCTCTCAAAATCAGCGAAATTCCATGGTTTCTGTGTCAAGATCAATTGTTTTGTGTAAAAAGTAAAAACCATTCCATAAAAGGCTCATTCAGAAGAAAATGACCGGAACCATTGAACTCGACAACTCGACTACCGATGAAACACACAGTCCTTGTTTACGATTTCGTATAGCATAATACAAAATGATCATAAATGAGTGAGAAATAACCACAAACATATGTGACAACAAATAAAAACAAACGGAGCCGATAAACAACCGACAAAAACACACACACAAGAAAATATGTACACAAATCAAATTTCATTGCACACTCAACAACGCACAAATTCTCCTCAGTCCACAAAATGTTTCTCTTTCAACTTTGTCAAAGGAAGCAACCAAAATTCCAAGGAAGGGTTTTAAAAGTCATTTGGGAAAAACAAACTTTGGTGTAGGGAGAAAATTTCATTCATTATTCGTAAAAAACCATGTGCGAGTTGGACGCCGATCAGAACAATTTGGCAGAATGTATCTGATACACACATCTAGTTGAAATATTTCTGACGAAGTTCAACCACAGACTTTTAACCGTCAAATCTCACAATCAATCGATGGAATCCTTCAAAATATATATTTGACTGGAATTTTCCTTTACGATTACGAGCAAAAATGAAATTTTGTTGGGATTCAAAATTCAAATTGAGACTCGAGAAAGACGAAAAGCTATATATAAAATCTATATATTTCTATGTATCAATGTGGCATCGCCCAAACCATTCAAATTGATGCTTTCAGATTAAATTGTGTGTGTCTGTGTGTACTTTGGATTTTAAAGGGTACACAGAACAGATTTACACAAAACAGTTGTGTGTAAATATATCTACACGTTTCAAAATACAAAAGGGATTGAAAATATGTACATATGCTGGGATTTTCTCGCTCATCTTCTCGGCCTCTCCGCTGTCATATTTCATCAAAATTCATTTCCTCGTTCTCTCGTTCTCCATTTCATTTCATTTCATACCTTTCAACAGTCAAAAAAGCCCTGAGCTCTGTTTTTTTTCAGTCGAGAGAACGCCGAGCTGAGCGTGATAAAAGTCCAGCACCTTTTTTGTTTCGGTTTTAGACACTCTAAAATCGAAAAAGTTTGAAGTTGACTCTGAATCATTGAAAACGGAAAAACTAAAACTAAAACTGAAATGAGCATTTGAAATTTTCTAATTTACTGTGCCAACATTTGACTTTGACTTCAGTTGGAAATTCTCTCTCTCTCTCTCTCTCTCTCTCTTTGTCGACTATCAATTTCGTCTGCACAAACACACACACACACACACAAATAAAGAGAGAAAGAAAAAAACGTCTAATAATTTATTTGTATTTGGAGAATCCAAAACTGGAAATCCAAATGGAAAGAACAAATAGACATTTCTCAAATATATTCGTCTATAGTCGAGTCGAGTTCGAGTTTGAGTGTGAGCAGTTGGTTAATTATAAAACTATACACAGCTCCGTGACATTTGGCTCTGCTTTTTTCTCAACTGTTGGCTCAACTGTTGGCTTGTGTGTGTGTGTGTGAATGAGAAGAAAAATAAATTCCACTTTGCGCCTTCATTCTTCAACTTGAAAGTAACAGAAAAAAAAATAACAGACGCAAAACACAAATCGACAAATCATCATCGACCAGAATCAGAATGGGGAAAAAAGGATTTGAGACTTACAAGAGAGGGAATTTATTTGGGATTTTATGCAAATTTTATTTAAATTTTATTCAAATTGGACGTTCCGAGTTTTTTGAGTTGCGTTTGTATAGCCGAGAGAGAGAAAGAGAGAGACAGACTAAGGAAAAGCACAGAGGGATAATTGGAGAGAGATTTCACAAGTGTAAAGTCAAAGTCGTCCAGAGCATTGGAAACGGAATGGACAGCAGCGGACATAAATCCTCAATTGGGAATTTGTAACGAGCCAACTTGACTCGACTCTCGACTCTCTTTTCTCTTGTTTTTAGCTGAACAAATAATTGCTCAACATATTTAAACAACTCAAAAGAGATTTAGTTTTTCCCATCTTTCAACAACAGTGAACAGCAACATCAACAGCAACGGCAATAGCAATGAGAGAGTTAAAAAGGTGAAGCCTTTACTTTTGCCTTTGCTTTATAATTTAATTCCATTTCCTTTCCCGTTCAACGTTCAACTTTTGAATCTCGAATCTCCAATGTCCAATGACTTTTCCTCTTGGTTTTTGGTTTGGTTTTGGTTTTGGTTTTGTGGACTTTGAAATCTGTGAGAAATTTTTTTCAAGAAGGGAAAAAAAATGTGGAGACTCTCCTTTCGACTTTATTGGCTTTAGTTGACGGCTCATTTCACCCCAAATGATTTATCGACCAGTTTGCAGTCCTACACACACATGAAAACATCATCTCAACATTCTCAACTTCTTCGTAAGAATAATAATAATAATAATAATAAAATAAAAACAAAAAGCTCAAGACTTTCTCGGTTTTCAATATTTCAATATTTCAATATTAACTCTCAACTGCTCTGTTTTTGGCTGCTGCCCCATATTCAAAATGAGTCAAAGGAAAAACCAAAACCACCAGAAATTTTGGTGGTTATTGAATGCTTTTTTCATTCAAAAACTTGCAGCGACAAAAATTAAAAGGACGTCTGATTTAATTTTTTTGGTGGACTTTGACGCCGTTTATAAAGATTGGAGATCACGAAACCAACAACTTTTTAAAGTTAAACTGCATTTGCTAGGACCAAAAATTGAAGACGTTGGGCAGATGACATAGAAATTTGAATTTTGTGTGTTTGGCTGTTTGGTGAGAAGAGGACAAAGTGTGACATTGTTGTTCGGTGGATTTGACAATCAAATTGACAAAAAAAATGGATTTGGTTTTGTGTGACGGCTGAAGGCTGATTGTTCGAGTGTAAAATGAAGTTAAGACAAAGACAAAAGGAATAGAGAGAGAGAGAGAGAAAATGATGGAGATTTGGATTTGGATAAATCTGACTCACCTGCAGAACTCGTTTACTGAGTCCAGTTTTCTGTGCGAGTTGTTTCAAGTCTTTGGCATCAGGATTTTGATTGATGGCAAAGTAGGATTTCATAGTTCGCAATTGATGGTGTTTGAATGAGGTTCGCATTCGCTTCGTCCGTGTTTGATTATTACAGGAACTGGAGCTGGCCGAGTCGTAACTCGTGTCCAGGCGGAGCCCCACTCCTCCGTGATGATGATGATCCCCGTGATTCCCCGTCACTTCCGGTATCTCCGTCACTATACAGAAAAAAACAAACAACAACCCTTAAAAAAAAACTTTTTTTCAAAAATTCATCAGTTTACTCAACCAATTCCGCAAGGCGGAATGGTCGAAATCATCATCCGCACAAAATCAAATTAAATTAAACGGGGTTTGGGTTTTCTAATTAAATTCCATTCACTTTGATTACGGTGAATTTACTGAACTTTGATGATAATTTAATCTGAAATCTTTGTAGTTGAAGGGACATTAAAAAAAAAAATTAAAAAATTAAAAAAAAAAAAAAGAAGTTAAAAGCAAATAGGCACAGAGGAGTTTTTTTAATGTGAGCATGTGGAATAAAAGCGGAAGATGTTTTTTTTCTTTCTGTCATATCTTTCCTTCCCATCAATTCTCAATTCTCACCGTCTCTCCACTCGACACAAACAAATGAAACAAACACACATACAGACAGAGTGCAGTGGAGCAGCAGTAACAAGTGCGCAGCCCAGCAAAAACGAACAAGTATTTATATATATACAAAAATTTTAGTCATGTGAAGGAGAAAAAAAACTTGTGAAGGGAAAACACACAAATTTGCTTGAGTAAACGCAAAACGAGAATACATATTCGAATGTGTGAAGAGAAGACAAAACAAAACAAAAAAAACACGTAGGGATTTGAATTGAATGCTCAATAAAAATAGTAGTTTTCATGCTCCTTCATCAACATTTGTACACTGCTCGTAATCAAAATCACAATCATAATCATAACTGAATCAACCCTCAAGTTTTACTTCCATAAATAATCCTCATAATCTATATTTTTCATTTTCATTTCCTACTGCGCGCTTTAGAAAATTGATCTGCAATCTACAGGTGAGAATCTTTTGGGAAAATACAGGCAATTTTTGATGAACGGCGTCCAACTTGATAAATAAAAACAAAGTTTTTAACACCATATTTTTTACAGTGACTTTGATTCACATTCATTAAATCAGATTGACAAGATGATATTAAAGTTAATCCAGTTTAATTTAAAATTGTCCACTCTAAGACGGCGTCCATCTCTCTGCCCCCAGTGAAACAAACGAGTAGAAAACTGCTTGAACGGCGTCCTATTTACACATTTACATTTCTTTCCTCCATGGCATGGAAATCTCAAAAGTGGAATTCTCACGCGACGCGACGATAAAACAACTTGAGAAAATCCTGAATTTCCCTTCTGTACATATAAAATAAACTCGCTATTAAAATCATCGAGATGGTTGAATATTTAAATTCCGACTTTCAAACAAGATAAAGAAAGCCAAAGCCAAAGCCAATTGAACAAGATTAAAAAAAAGAAACTAATTTGTGTTTATTTGAGCACAAACATGACGTTGGTTTTTATTACTTTATTACTATTACAAACAAAAAGGAAGTAAAGAAATGGGGATTTGATTGTGTGAATTTGCTCTGCGTGCATGTGCGACGATTACGATTGCTTTGCGATTAGTGAAGAATTGAAAATTGAGAAGGGAGAGACGAATTGGAAATCAAATATCGTAAATTGATGAGGAAAGGGAGAATTAATTAATGAATTAATTACCGGGGCCTTGAGATTCTTTTCGCTGTTTTCTGGGTCTCCCTTTGACTCCCGTCCCCACACCATTGAAATAATGTGGGGTTGAACTATGATTGTCATTCTCTTCACTTCCACTCACCAAACTGTAGTGCGTTTCACAGTACAAACCGCTACTTCGCATCCCGAAATGATCACCTATATATAAAACATCAAAATCACAATCATTAACATATCCACCTCTAATTTCACTTCACAATGACCGACTCAAAAGGACAATAAGAAACATTCTACACTCGACAGATTACACACTGGGTTTACCGTTGCATATTTCATATTTCCATCAACGACGTTGAACTTGTGCACCAATACGAGGATTTTTGTTACAGTCGCGTGGTGGAAAAAAAGTAAATCAATGAATGAAAAAACATAAGATATGTACTGATTTTTTTTGAATGTTTTCTTGAAATTTCAAAACAAATCTGAGAGCATTATAGGAAGTTGGAGATATATATCGTTTGTTAAGTTCACAAACGAACTATAATTATTTTCCTTAATTTGGTTGACCTGTTCCAAAGGTCAAATGGCTGGAGATGGGTCTGTGGGTCCTTCGACATTATTGTCTGCCATGACCTTTTCTGTCACCCTGAATTTTTTCAGAATTTTACCCACAAAGACGGACGCAGTAGGAGCATTTCCTCAAATTAAAGAAAATCGTTATAGTTCCTTTGTGAACTTAACAGACGATATATATAATTTTAATTTCCCAAGCCTTTTCCATCAATATACTTACATCGTAATTTGGGCGATAAGGAAAGTTTTGACTGTTTCATTTCACATTTATTCTGATAATTGACCGGATCCAAAAAAAACTGGTAGTTTCCAAATCCACAATGCACAAGTTCAACGCCGTTTGAGAAAAATCACAGTGCAGACGCTGTCGTGTGATGAAGGTCAATTTGGAAAAGTCATTTTCATTTAAATGACGGGAGTTGTGTTGAATTAAAGTTGGGTTTTGATTATTGTGAATGTGGATGGATTGATGGATTTTAATTTAATTTTACCTTTGTTGAGAACTCGAGAGCAGATGACGCAGACAAAGCATTGAAGATGGTAGACTAGATCTTTGGCTCGCATCACCAACTCTTGAGAATTTATCCCGCCGCCACAGCGACCGCAAGTCCTCTGCAGCGTCGGCCGGTACGTTCTACAAATTCATCAACAACAACAACAACAAAATCACATAATCAATTCATCTCTCTCAACTTCACCTTCAATTCAATTCAATTCATTTTATTATAATTGTAATTGTTTGTTCCTCCTTTTCATCAAGAATCCTCTGAATTTTCTACTCTATATATTTTATTTTCACAGTCCCTTTCTGTACTTTCTGAAACCACAGTAAAGTTTGTCGTCGTCCGTATGTCTTGGAATGATTATGAACTTTTTTAACAATCAATGATATGAATCAACCAAGGAAAAAACAAAAGTATATACGAAAACTCAATTTCAGCTCGATTGAGACGAGGAAATCGGTGCGGTGGGTGCTCATAACTCGATTCCTCCTGTTCGGAATTTCACTTACAGGAAAACTAAACGGCATTGAGCATGTACATATGATATGACTTTGAATACGAAAAAAGAATTGAAATGCCACCGTTTTTTTATCTCACTGTTTTATCTCACAAAAAAGTGAATGGGGTTTTCATTTATGGTCAGACTATACGAAAATATCGTGATCTTGAACTTGTAGAAAGTTAAAATCTACAAATGGGAACTTGATTGTCAAAGTCAAAGACATGATAAATCTCAGATTGTTGTTCTTCTTCTCTGTGAAATCCGAATCCAAAGGAATTCTGGTTTTAATTAGCCATCTCTGGAAAAAGCCACACACAGAGAGACGACGATGACGAAACTGTCCACTTCCGCTGCTGCTCTTTCACCACACCGTCGTCATCTCATTCTCATTCACATTCTCATTCTCATTCTCTCATCATTACAATCCACCAAAACTTTTGACATGAGATTTCACTTTTCACCCGCCTTTTTCCCTTTTTATTATGCACACATTCAACTCTCTCGCGCTCTCTGATTTCATATATGGATCCTCTGAATCTGGTTGACAAAGTTGGACGGGAAACGACAAACTACCCGTTTCCGGCCTCTTCGTCTTCTTCTTTTCCTTTTACTTCCATTCAAACCTCCAAAACCGTTTTAACTCGCACACACAAACTCTCCAAATCTGACAGTTTCAGTTTCAGCTGAGAATCTCTCTCAATCATTTCTCAAACATTCCTTTTTTTTCTCTCTTTTTCTCTCGCACACACATCATTTTCAAACTCAAATCAAAATCATCCAAATCGTCGGATGGAAAAAATGGAAAGGAAATTCACGGAGAAGAAAAAAAATGTCCGTTGAGAAAGGCAGCAAAAAAACGTTTGTACGGATACTCAAAAGCTCCACAGCTCCAAGTCTGGGAAGGACTATATATATATGTATTGAAAAAAGGAGGAGGGAGGCAAATGAGAGGGAAATGTGAAACCCGGGTAGTTAAAAAGAAATTATGTCAAATTTCATGGCTCTGTGACTTATTTATGGCTTCTGCCGACATTCAAACTTCATCAACCTCAACGCCAACAAACTCCAACCAAAACCAAAGAGAGAAAGAGAAAGAGAGCAAAAGGAAATCTGCTGTTGCAGATGCAGACTGCAGAGGAAAATTTGAATCGTGTGCATATATGCAAAGGGTTCAAGTTGAAAAACGAACTCGCACTTGAAAAAGGGACGAAGAGAAAGATGTTGATTTTGTGGGTTTGACAGTTTTGATGATGATTTCGAGTCCTCACATCCACAAATCTCACAATTAATCCCAATAAATCTACAAAGTCTCAATTAAAATGTGGATTTTGGTAACGCACATCCGAGTTTTTTTTTAATGTAGAATTTTGGTAATGGTTTTGAATTCGTTTGTTTAATGGTCAATTCCTGTGTGTTTTGTATATGGAATATGGTGTATCTTATAGTTTGTGAATGCGCGAGTCAATTTGTAGTCGAAGAGAGAGAGAGAGAGAAAGAAGGGGGAGATTCGCATAAAGATAAAGCTAAAGATAACCAAACGTGTAATGATCATCAAGTCACTTAATTAACTGTATATTTTTGAGATTGAATGGAAAAACATGTAGACAAAGTATGGATTTACATTTTACATATATAGATTTGGGAGCAATTGGACACACTTGGACGAAGGGGAAATAATAAAACCAAGCAGAGCCCTCAAATGCAGAATGCACACACACACACAGCTCTCAGATTTCATTGACAGCTCGAATGAATTCGGGATTCAGATTTAGATTCCGCCCCGGATTTTTTTTTTATGATCCCCACGAGAAATCTTTATCACTTTTTTTTCATTACCACAGGAGGACAAAAGCAAAAAAGCCACATGATGGAAAAAATCAGGATATGTGGAAAATGAAAACGGGAAATTAGTTTTAATTAGCATGCGATTGTTCTTTTTTAGCTGTGGGAAATCATTCGGATTCGAATTCGAATTTGGATTTGGATTCCAGTGAGGGCTACAAAAAACATTTGTTTTCATTAAGGTAGTTTTTAGGCAGATTACAGATTGAAATTAAATCAAAATGACATATGACAGATGACAAATGATTTCTTACGAAAGATTTGTTCGAATTCATTGTACTATATTTGTACGTAATTTTTTAGACTGCGGGATTTTGACTTTGTCAACTATGAAAAGCTGTTTGATTTTGATGTTGTTTCATCATGCGTTTTAGGATTTATTTTTTGTTTGGTAATATATAGATCTTTTGGATGAAACGTAGAGTGAAATGCTATACGATATGAATACATTTAAAGTCGAAGTCTGAAAATGTGTCTACTCTAATTGCGTTTCTAATCAAAGATGCAAGTTTGTTTTCATGGCACATTTACAATTAAAATCTCCGGCTTCCTTTCAACTTTTAACTATTCTTTTTGGGTCACTTAATTTCAATTCCAAAATATCTGTATATACGACTTGAAGCTGTGGAAAACCATTTTTCGAAAATAAAATCTTATGCCCTCAAATTGAAATGATTAATTTCTCTAACTTTGAATGGGAATTTTGAATGTAGGATGAAAAACAAACATAAGAATTTTGTACAGTTTTGACGCCGACCAAACATTTCTTGCCTCTAAGCTGCGTCTCGCCACTTAGCTCTATAAAATGTGCAGCGGTAATGAGTGCAAAATCTTTCACGAGTCAATCGAAATGATTTCATACAAATGCCTGTTTGAAAATCCCATTCAGACTTTTTTTTATACAAAAAAAAAAAAAAAAACGGAAACGACAGATGCTCGTTCAAAACTCGAGAGAAATGTCAAGCGTCCAGCCGAAAATCTCTCAGCTATCTTAATTTTCTAAAATATTTTGTACTCCAACTCAACGTAGCCCAGTTTAGTCTATTCATATACATTTATATTTTTATCAGAAATCGGATTCCCAACAAAACAAGTTAAAATTTTATGCATTCGAATTGAATATAAATTAATTCTAATTTTAACGTCGTGTTCATGGAATTACACATGAGTGTCACTTATGTGTTGAGAGTGGCAACTGAGAAGCCGAAATGATTTGGATCGGCGTCCAACTTAAACATTTTTGTACATCCCAAATCCTCACATTTTTACTCAATTTCATGCCTCACACCATTGAATTTCTTTACCTAACAATATCTAAGATATTTATACGTACACCTAACTATAAGAATTATGAATGAAAGAATTTCAAACACAATTCCCTTTGGACATCCCTCAATTTCCGTTTTATATTGTACTCATATACAACTCTCAAAATGAAAACGATGGAAAGAATTTGACTAATAAAGAAATTAAGCCGGTTTTTTTTTGTTTGTCTGCATGCATGTAATGTCTGTATTCTGTATATCCTGAAACCGGTGCTCATGTCTTCATTTCTCGATTCTAATCGCCATAATGACATGGTTGAGGAGTAATAATAATAACACATCAGAATGACCGTTTGATTACTCGATTGTAAACGGAATCATCATATTCATACATACAATAAAAATGGTAATTTTCCATTTCGGAAATGTATACGATATTTAGAAAACTATTTAATTTACGTTTCTTTATATACCGTCTGCCTTTTTTCTATTTCCCCTGCAATTCCATTACATTACATTTTGCATAGATATATCTGTATGTATGTAGAATTATCTAATGTGATACTCATATCGTAGTTCATAATTAAATACGTAATCCATCCAGTGTAATATTGTATGCTGTGTATACTGTATACTATACAGTGTATAGTACTGGTATTTCAATTTCAGATAATGATGGAATATGTACTATGAGGAATACATAATAATAATAATAATGGATAATGATAATTAAATGGGTATGAACCTGTAATAATCATCTTTGCAGTAAATGTGTCCGTCTTTGGAGAAGCAAGTGATTTGATTATAAAGTAAAAGACCACAAGTGGTGCACTTTAAACAATCATTGTGCCACTGTTTGTCCACGGCCAGGACGTAAAACCTGTAACAAGAAAAAATATATACATACATATACAGATAGTCAAAATACACACACACATATATCGTATATTATACATATCGTCTGTTAAGTTCACAAACGAACTATAATTATTTTCCTTAATTTCGTTGACCTGCTCCAAAGGTCAAATGGCTCAAGATGGAGCTTTGGGTCCTTCGACATTATTGTCTGCCGTGACCTTTTCTGTCACCCTGAATTTTGTCAGAATTTTACCCACAAAGACGGCCGCAGTAGGAGCATTTCCACAAATTAAGGAAAATCATTATAGTTCCTTTGTGAACTTAACAGACGATATACATTAATACATTAACCACTAAACCATTTAGATTTAGAAAAACTACAGATACTATACATACGAGTACTACCACATGATTACGATTACATATGAACATGAACACAGTCACATTGCATTACACATGTGAATATGAATGTGGAAAACTCGTTCACATATATATCAAGAGAGCCTTGAGAAGAGAAGAGTAAGTACATACAAAAGTACTCATCCACATATTCATACATAATCCACACATACACTTGCATGCACATGTATATGTATACTATTGTATAACTACAGAAATACTGAAACTGAAAAACCCCTCGTGTATACATATATAAATATAGATACTACATGTATTGTAAAAATATATGCATGTGTGTGCGGACACGAAAAACGAAAGAATGGAGAATGGACAAAAAAGAGAGTAAAATATAATCATATTGAAACCTGTCTTTAATCAGTAGACCGCAACCACCACACAAACCATCCTCTTCCTTCAACATATTTTTTTGATATCACCTCCGCACCACCAAAACAGCAGCAGTCAGCAACACCAAAACCAAAAAGCACATTAAAACACTCAACAGCAAAACTGGACTCAAAAGTCAAAAGTCAAAACTAAATACACTCGAGATTTTTTGGACTTGTGTTTTGTCTAGCGTGGATTTTTTTTTTTTTGAGTAGTAGTAGCGACTTTTGACTCCTTTTTTTTGGTGTGACTTAATTATTATAAAAATTTAAATTAAAACAAAAAAACAAAAAAAGTCATGTGTGTGATGCACAAAAGTACAAGTGTTTAATAAGATAAATGTGGTGGTTTTTAAGTTTTTTTAAGCCCCTCTCTCAAAAATGTCGAGGTCGAGACAGTAGACTTGAGACTTGAGCTTCAAAAAATGTCACAATCCTCTTGGTCTTTGGTATTTTGTCTTTTCGAATTTATCGTTAGATTTTTTCCCTTCCACACATTTTTAACGTACACATGGATTTGTATTGGTATTTGGAGCACAATGACAATGACAATGATGATTACAATTGACATACGATGGCGATTGTAAGGAGACCACAAAATTTGATATGAATTTCGATTCCATCATTTCCAAATCCACTGTTCACCACACACACAAAACACACACATGAAGAAGGAAGACAGTAGCAGAGAGTGGCAACTGTGAACTGTAGCAACTGCCCACACACACCACCAAAATCCCGATAAGAATCTCCCGATTCTCTTGCTCTTTATATATATATATATATTTCTCTGTATTGTATTGTATTGTGTGTAGAATTGTAGAAGCAAAGCATGTATGATGAAAAAAACACAGGGGAAAAAAATGTGTCTCACTGTTTTATACTTTTGAAGAGTTTTTGGCTCTCCGTATGTTTCTTTTTCTTATTCTGTTCTTTCTGTTTCTGTTGTTTCTGTTTCTCATTCTCACCATTCCATGTCCACATCAATTTTTCTACCCTCATTTTCTTTCATTTTAATTTTTAAATGGATTTCCACATTTTTATGTATGTACGATACCTTCACATTTTTTTCGTCCACTTTTCTCTCTCTCTCTTTTGTCCAAATGTTCAATTTCAATTTCAGCTGTGTGTGTGTGTAAACTGTGTAAAGAAATAGAGAGAGAATAATTTTCCTTTTGTTTTTCCCTCAGAATTGTTTCAATTCTTTCATCATCATTTCACTTTACTTTTTTTTATTATATTTTATATATACTTTGTCTTGTTCTTGTTAGCGTTGGCGTTTGCCCATTCATTTTTTCCCCTTTATATATCCTTTATATATTATCATAACTAAATATGTAATATTTTTTCGTGAGAGACTCTCGGACTTGACACGCAAAGGATATGGACAAAGGGCGAACCAACAATTTTTCTTTTTTCGTATAAATATATTTATATTATGTGTATCTTATTATTATTATTATTTGACTTTCGCTCCTACTCCTTCACAAATTAATTTCCTTCATTATTAAATTTCCTTCTTCTTCTTCTTTTTCTTCTGGTGTTTTTACCACCAAAATGAGACTTGAAACTTTGTCTTTAATGAGCCCGAGCACGTTTTACTTTCCCCTTTTCCTGCCGTATGAACCAACAAGCACATTTTTCCATGTGTGTGACAGTGACTCGGATTTTCTTCTACTACAGATTTTGACCGATTTTGAATCTGAATGGAGAACAAACATGTAAATACACATTAAATATATATATATATAATAACTATAGTAAACGTTCAAGTATGTATATAGTTGCGGTTGATGTGGATGTAAATGTGAATGTGGATAATGACACGATACGAAATACTACGAAATATATGATGGAAAACAACACGGGGGAAATGAAGAAGAGATTTTGTTTTGACTTTTGACAGAAAGAACGCGGAGGGAATTTTTTTTGGATGTATACCTATACTTTTTTTTATTTTGTATTTATTTATTTATATTTATATTTGTGTCCAAATGTCAATGTAAATGTAAAGCTGACGATATTTGAGTGAGTGAGGGGGAGAGAAAATTTCTTGGAAATTCGTCGGGTTTGTTTCCAGTGAGATGGAAATTCGAACGAGTGAACGAACGACGGAGGATGACGACGACGACGAAGACGAAGAAAACGACAACAACCAACAACAACAACCCTCACGCTTCAACTTGATCTGAAATACTAAACAACTAAAAAACAACATTTCTCGCTTATAGTCTCCTCGAGTCGAGCTTTTGAGGGGGGAAATCTGACGGGCTAAAAGGAGGGCGGAGTGTACACAAGCGCACAAACCAAATATTCGGCCTCCTCTTTCTCTCTCTTCATTCTCTCTGCATCAATCTCTCTCCTATGTGTAAAAAAACAGGCTCCCTATATATGCTCAACTCTCAACTGTCTCTGTTCCTGTTCTGTGTGCTGATTGTGAGTGCTGTTCGGTTTCGGCTTCAGCTTCAGGCTTCCTTCCCATTCTTATACATACATATAAATATGCACGCAATGCAATATGGTGCTTCAAAATCTAATGCGAACAGTTAATACCATTAGGAGTTGTCCATGTTCATATCAATGTGTGTGTCTGTCAAGACAAAAAATAAACATGTGTAATTTGTACAGACAAACAAATATGTATGTACAGCCAGAGAGGGAGAGAGAAAGAAAGAAAGAAAGAAAGAAAGAGAGAGAGCAAAAAAAGGTTTTATTGTTTGTAAATCCCCTGAATCCTCTGAATTCTGAATTCTGAATTCTGAATTCTGAATTCTCAGGAGTCGAAGGATTTTCGTTACATGGAATTATGTATACTAAATATAATATGTACAGACGACGGACTAATGCCGATAAACAGATAAACTCGAGTCACAAAAATGCAGTCAGAGGCAGAGAGTCCGTCCGTTTTCGTCTTGGTTTTTGGTTTTGGGGGTTTTAGTATACATATATATCGTCTGTTAAGTTCACAAAGGAACTATAATTATGTTCCTTAATTTCGTTGACCTGCTCCAAAGGTCAAATGGCTCAAGATGGAGCGTTGGGTCCTTCAACATTATTGTCTGCCATGACCTTTTCTGTCACCCTGGATTTTGTCAGAATTTTATCCACAAAGACGGACGCAGTCGTAGCATTTCCGCAAATTAAGGAAAATCGTTATAGTTCGTTTGTGAACTTAACAGACGATATATATAGTTTTTATTGTATTAAGTGTGTATTGAGAGTCTAGGCGACTAATCGTCATGTAAAGGTGTAGAACTGTTGAGCGTGAACGTACTAGTAAGTAAACTGTCAAGTGTAAACTGTGTGGATAAAGTAAAGCCTTTTTTGAGCATCCACGTCGCCGTCATATCAAAACAGTCACCGTCTACGTCGTCCTCTTAATCTAATTTATTTATCTATAATGTGTTTTAGTTTTTAGTGCTGGTCCTTATTGGTTTTGGATTTTGGGTCTATATTCTTAATTCTGTATGAGGAAGACGACTAATCGTAATCTGGTAAGCTAAAAAAATAAAATGGAGAATGAAAGGGATTTACTTTCTAGTAATATCTATATGTAGGAAAATATACAGTGGTTTTATGTGGGTGAAAGGGGGCGAGACGAGAAAGAGAGCTTTAGAATATTTCAATATACTTATACAATGTACGTGTGCAAATGAATGTGTAATTGTGCAAAATGTAAATGTAAATGTAGGTAAATGAAGACGAGGGGAATCAAAAACAAACATGCTCATGTTGTTGTCATCAGAGTCACAGAATTCGGGAATTTATTTGTGTATGGAATGGAAATGGAAATGGTTGGATGAACGGATTCGTTCCGGGTATAAAGTTTTGGCGTGTGTATACATTTGCATATGTACAGAATTGAGATGTGAATGTGAGTTGTCAAATTGTGATTTCCACTGCCAAAAGTCAAAATATTTGCAAACGCTCATTGCATTGTCGTCCTTTTTGTATTTAATATTGTCAGAAGAAGTAACACAAAGACAGAAAGAAAATAGAGAGCAAACTCGAGGAATGTGTGTGTGCAAGAAAGAAAGGAATGAGGAATTTGGATAGACTAAAGAGAATTTCGGGTAGGGAATTTAGACTGGGCGTTGATTTGAGTTGACAAGTTTCTAAAAATGATTCAATATATAATTTACAGAGCTTTATAAAACAGTAGAACAGGGGAGGAAAGTTTTTTGAAATTAACTGAAGACAAATGACAGTTCTAAGAAGATTCAAGTTATTGAACGGCGTCCAACTGGAACATTGAAATTACTTGATTACTTGTGGTTTTTGATTTTTTTACTCATAAAATTGTGAGCGGAGAAATGAACTAAATGAAGATTTGCTGTGCATGATTAGAAATTGAAAGAGAGTCGCTGGATTTGGATTTACAAAAGCTCGGATAAACTGTGTGTGTATAATTTACATTTGGGGAAAATCAATGATGAAAGCAGTCAACTGGAAACAAAATAGGCAAAAACAGACGCCGGAGGCTTTTATTGTAATTCAAGTTTAAGGGTATGTTTTAATCGTTTTGTTTTAGAATTTTCAATCTCCTCAATTTAAGCTTTGTGATGATTTTATGGAGAAATCCGTTGTTTCCCCATCAAAATCCGAATGACATAAATGACGAAGGGAAAGTCACATAGGTATGCTTGTGAACGAACTCTATTATGAATTCAGTAGTCATTTGGCGTCGAACTGTCACAAAATGTGCACAATGAACACGACGAAATAAGACGACGAATGACAAGTGGAGAAATGATTCCCAATCAAAATCAAACTCGTGAAAAGTTTAAGGAATTATGAGTGTCTTCACCATTGCGAGTAGTTTTTATTCCGCTTAAACTTCAGTCCCGCAGGCTTCTTCGTCTTCTACTTGGAAATAACCTGAAAATATTCCATAACAGTCATAATTACTAATCGCAGGGAAAATCTGTGGAGATAACGATCCAAATTGGTTTTATATTCGTAGTTCTTGTGCCCAACAACTCAAATTAAACTTTCTCATAAAATCAAATGCAAATTCTTAATTGTAGCAAAGTTCATCTCAAATCGCAGTACTTACACACAGAATGTTCATGTAAAATTTGCAAAATAACAGCGTGTAAACAAGAGCTTTTAATGCAAAACTACGACGCCGTTTGAATTTTTTTCCACGTTTGCGCATCGATCACAGCCATTGTGCAGATATTATAAACTACATAAGTACCTGTATTACTAATTCAATTCATTTCATTCACTGCCTAAATGCCTATGAAAAAAATGCGATTCCCATTAAATTGTACTGTTTCATCTAATATTGCATCATTTCCATCACAAAGTTTCCTTCTGCATAATGAAAATGCCCAGATTTTTCACATTCCCCCCGATTGTATATGTATTATTAAGTACATTACCCGGATGAGTGATTGCAACCTTATTTGATGGATATCCAATCCAGCAGACTGAAGGAAAAGGTATACACAAAAAAACATGAGATTGATTCATAAAGTTGAACTTGGGCAGGGTGAAATGTGAAGAGAGAGAACCCCAAAAAAACGTGATAAATACAGAGCAGATCAAAGTATAGAGTGAAAAACGGATGGGAGAAGAAAAAAAAGGTTGGGATGATAAAACGTAAAAAAATGTGTGGAGTCAGTTGAATGTGGAGTGAGGTAGCAAATGGTAAGCGAGAGAGAGATGCGGCCGGTGGATTTCACGATCAGAGTCAAGTCAACAAGGGAAATATAAATAAGTAAATAAATAAATAGGAAATGCCAACGCCTTTGGTTTCGTTTCTACGTATATATTTCTCCTTCTCTTTTTCTTTCTCTCATCGTCAATCCTCTGCCTTTTTGCCTTCGACTTCAACTTGGACTTGTTTCGTCTTCTCGTTCCGTCGTTCTCGTTCTCGCTCTCATTCTCATTTCGTTTGTATGGCTTTGGTCGGTCGGTATGATAAATCTGAAACAATTTCTTTTCCCAAACAGAAACAGAATTAATCCAATGCCAATGCCACCACAATGCTGTGTGAGGATGAGGATGAGGATGCGTCTGCTCCTGCTCCTTCTTCTTCTTCTCCTTATTATGCTTATTACTATTATTGTTATTATTACCATGATGAAAATGAATGTTGTGATGAGTTGTTCGTGTCTACTGGGAAAAAAATTGAAGGAAAAAAAAAATATATTTGAACGAAGAGAAGAGAGGGAGAGAGACAGAGAGCCAGTCTGACTGGCTACACGCACCAAAGTATCCAAAGTACGTATAACCAAAGAAACTACAAAACTATTACTATAGATATACAGAGAAACAGAGCACAACTGTGGAGATCCAAGAGAGCGAAAGCAATAAGTACAAGCACATGGTCAGTTCACTTCCACGAGACACCACCAACCACCACATCACATCACATCGTCTCCAGTCACACACCACCAAAAATCATATAGAGATTCCCCGGGCACACAAAGACAAATACCTTTTCCCCCACATCCACTCAGATACTCGCATTTGCATACGAATTCCACACACAAAGAAAAATCACCAGTTTCCATTTTTAAAATCGAAAAGCAACTTCCTTACAGATACAATGCTGACATGGGATATATAAAAATTGGATGAACTATATGAACTATATACTGATACGAATAGGGTAAAACGTAACAAATCTTGATCGGCGTCAAACTCCATCCTTTTTTCCACACGAATTTTCATTTACAAAACTTGACTTGATGGAATTTGGAATTTTTTCCGATGTCCACTCGATGAAAAATCAAAATTCTATTTCATTGATTGTATGTAATGTATTTCATTTGTGGTTCTTTTAAATTAAATTAAATTGTAAATTGAGAAACCAAAGAGAAAAACTCATTTTAAAATGTGGGTTTTCTCCGTATTATTGGTTTTGACTGTAATTTTCTAACATTTATACCCGTCGCTCCCCTACAAAGTGTAACAAGGGGAAAAACAAATGATGAAAAAACACTAGTTTTTCGTTTTTTGCTTTGCCTCAAGTTACAAGCACTGTGTACTACCGAGTATTCGGTACATGAGACGGAGCAGCGATCGAGTGTGCCGAGAGAGAGAGAGACACATACAGAAAAAGAGCAAGAGAGAGAGAGAGAGAGAGAGAGGACGAAAAAAAAGTCGGTGGCCCACAAGAAAAAGAAGAGAGAGAGAGGAAAGAAAAGGTTTTCGGCCTCTATATAGAGAAAAAAAAGTTGAACAATAAAAATAGCCAACTCATCATTCAAAAGTCTCAACTGGCCCATAATTTTCCAGGCACACAGAGAAACAGAAAAAGAAATGGAAGAGTTGAGAGTTGGGGCTTGGGAGAGTTGGGAAAGAGTATACCTATAGGTGGAAAAAAATAGTTTCCTCATGCACATACTCATATAATAATCATGATGAGTACGGACTACGGATATGCGTGAATGTGAATGTGAATCCTCAATAGTGACTTCTCATGCTGATTGCTCATGTTCCATCGTCAAATTGTTGAATGAATGTCTTGTTAGTCAGGTTAACTAAGTGAATTTATGCGAGAAGGAAATCACATCAATTTCATTTTTGGGAATTCCATTTTTTTCGCCCTCTTGTCTTCGCCTTTTCTTTCTCCCTCTCTTTTTCCCTTTCTCCTTATATTCGTATATTCGTCGTCAACATTTAATTAATTCTTTTGGAAATGTTTTTTTTGTTTTGTTCCTCCGTTTTTTTTTCTTCAACACAAAAATGAAAATGAACGAAATTCCAATCATAAATCATCCACATGAAATGTGTTACAACTACAACAGCAAGAGTCAAAATTAAAAAGGAATTTATGATTTTTCGCATGAGAATTCCGCTGGATATTTGAGTTTGGGATATTGTGTTTCTTATTGGCGACTCTTCGTAAGTATAAACTCTATTCGTTGGGGTATCATCAGTGCCGGAAAAACATTTGAACGGCGTCGGACTTCCGCAAAACATCGGACAATTGTAATTTGTAGTGAATAAAACTTCCTGAATTTTTTAAAAATAAAATCAAGTCCAAGTTATAGCTTTGGAAATGAAAAAATGAGTACCAAAAACCGGTGAGAAAGTGAGAATAAACTGGGGGAAAATGCAAAATGGTTTTACAATCTAAGTACCTACGAAAAAAAAGATCATAATAAAATCTCCTATGGAGTGAGAGCGGTTTTTTGACGGATGACAGATGAGAGATGAGAGATGAGAAAGAGAGAGAGAGCGAGGGAGTAATATATAAAAGAGCTGAATGACTGCGGTAGGTATGAAATTCAAAAGGACTCTTTAAATTATCAGCAGATACTCAGATACACAGATAGTTATCACAATTGTTTATTTATCCCATAAATAATAAACAAATCATCATCATCATGATCATAATCATGATCATACGGTTGCAAAGTTGGGTGGATTCGACTCCCAGTAATTTCCCTGACGAGTGATGAGTATCTTACAATTCTACAACTCCACTCAACTCAACCTCAACCAACCAGTATGTACATTATTATGTATGTACAAAAACATAATAAAACAAGCTCGTTGACGATGTCACGACAATTTTTTTCCACAAGTTTTATGAATGACGATGACGGGAGCCAAAAAGTCAGAAGTCTCAGAAGGCAAAGAAATTCAATTGGTATATACTATATAGTCTATAGACATGGAGAATATGGGAAATATACCTATGGGAAGGCAAATGATTTAATTGATGGAAAATGTTAATTTTGCAATGCAGGAATATGTAGTTAATATTTTAAATTCTACATGGAAGTTCATGGCCTCTTCATCTTCATTATTGATATGTAGTTGGAACGCTGGAAGCGTACAGCGCATTCTTTCAATTGAAATGTAAGAGGAAACATTGCTGGGAATGTTTCTGTTGTTTCAACGACGAAATACGTAACATAATGAGATACTACCATCACAATGTGTTTTGACGCCATAAACTTAAATATTTTAATCGGCGTCCAACTACACCAGGATTCCTGATTAATTTTCTACTACAAATGACTCAAAATAGAGTCTTGTTTCCCCAAATAAAATAAAATAGATTGCAAAAGAACATTTAAAAAATAAAGCCAATTTGGACTGCATACAAATTATGAAATTAATTACTTTATACATGGACCAGAAGCTTTTTCAAATATCCTCTCAATTCGCTGGAGAGGAAACAAGGGGGTATTTGTGCAGGAAATGTGTGTGAGTTCAACGCCATTTAGAATTTTAGCTAATGTGTCATACACTTTAAGCGGAAGTTTTCACAAAATTGACATAGTCTTTACTTGTAGCAGAATTTTTGTATGATCATGTGAATATGTAACTACACCATGAGAAGTTGAAGTAATAAGCCTCATTTGTGCAAAATTGTGTGCATTTTATTTTCATATTAGCGGCACAGTTCTTTCCATTATACCTTTTGACTTGGTCACATCATATATACTTCATACAAAAGTTGGGGCTTTGGTTTTATTTACTCTGTCGTATTCGTATTTTCGTATACGAACATTACGAACACGAACTTGTTTCCAACCACCAATTAATTTACTTGACTGCTCACTCTTCCATCTGTAGCGACAGATTCTCAACCGTTCCCTGAGATTTCCCGCCGAGACACAGCACATGGAGCAACTTCATTTCAGGATATATATAAATATATATATAGATATTGTTAGAGAAACCCAGAATATATACATATGTACGTCCCAAGTATCAATTAGATTTACGCTCACTATATGCATGCACTTTACTTACCAGTACCTACTACTAATGACTCATTGGCAATGAGGAGTAAATAAATTTACCAATTCACATTGAATCCAAAATTCCAATCAAATTAACAACACTTGATGAAATTTAATTTGTTTCACTGAATTCCCTCGTGTAATATATCCTCTTCTTTTGCGTCCACAAGCTGTAAAATTCAATATTTACCTGCTATGAATAAGAATACAGCACCAATAATATTTATGAAATGCTAAAAAACACACACATTTCCTGTGTATTCATTCACACTTGTCCTTTTGTCCAGGAATCTCGGTATAGAAATTCATAAAAAATTCAATGCTGCAAAACAACGAATTTTTTGTTGGTGTTAAACGCCACTCACAATAAACATTTCCCTGTGGTACACACCATAGTCAATAGTCACTTGTGCACTGAGGTGGGTCTCGTATGTACATGCAACTTTCTTTTCTGTCTGTATTCAAGTGTGACTTGATTGAAATTTTATGCATTTGTATTTTTTTCTCATTTCGATTAGAAAACGCGTACTGTATCTATATATACAATAAAATAAATACAAAAATAATGTCCAGTTAGAAAACTCTCTTCTCACTCTCGTTTCCCTCTTACAATGAAGACGCCAATTCTCAAAATCCTTCTCATTTCACATTTCGACCTAATTGTACGTACAATTAAGTAGTTCAAGAGTAAAATTCAAATCCAATATTTGTTTTTCATTCAGACTATAAGATCAAGATTTTGCTTCTATTTACATGTACTCAGCATCATTCAACATTTCCCCTGTACATTCCCCTTTTCTTTTTTTCTAATCCCAATCCCATTTAATTCCCCGAAAGATACAGTCATCTATCTGTACCTCCTGAGACCCCTTCCACAGTGAGCTTTACTATGAGCGGCGTTGAACTCATGACAAAAATGATTACAACAAAAAATAATGAAACCCTTCTCTTTCTCCTCATCTCATCAGAAATCCGAACATGAGACATAGCCGTAATTTGTTTTTGTTTTTGTGTCCACACGTCATATACGAGTACTTTCAAACACACATTTGTTTGTTTTTTCCACAGTTGAGATCCAAATCGTGCAATAATGGAGATTTGAGAATGAGGAGTGTTGTGGGTTGTGGGTGCTCTCTAATATCTTATAGAAAAATAAACCCGGCCGTAAAAGTTTCCATTCCATCAGACAGAGAGAGAGAGAGAATCAGAATCAGAATCAGGAGAGTTCTGTGTGTGAATGTGAATGTGTCATTTACTCCCATTTGATGGTGTGCTATTTCCTCTTTGTGTTTGTTCATTTATTTTCATATTCATTTATTCATATGGGGGAAAAGTCAAAGACGAAGTCTGACGACGACGACATAACAAATAAAATAACATATATACCAACATCACTGCAGACAGCACATGCAGTGGAGTGTGTCTGTGTGACTCTGACTTTGAGCTTATGCGGAACGTGTGTGAAGTGTGAGGATTTAAGTGTAAGAAGAGAGAGAATTAGGAATTTTATTTCTCTCGCTCAGTGTCTCAGAACGACTTGAACGATTAACAGTCAACGAGATTTCGGATTTCTTCATATACTGATATATATCGTATTGCTCTCTCTCTCTCTCTCTCTCTCTCTCTCTTTGCTCGTCTCATCTGTGTATTCACTATTAGTCAGGGAGTGAGTTTAGAAGTGGAAGGGTAATTAGGGAATAGCAATTAATTTAATGATATTGTTGCGTGAGTCTCATCGTCAGTTTCTCATCGTCTGTACACAAAGTCACATATCCAGTCGTATAGTAAGGTATATATTGTCTTGTGATTATTAAATCAGAGTCCTCAATCTCTTTCAATATACACAGCAGGATTTGAGGAGTTCAGTCGGGAATTTTTGTACATCATTACTGATTATACACCATTCAATTTCAATTTCAATTTCAATTGAGCATTAGAGCTTACTATTTAGTTTCCATTTTGAATTACTAACCATGAAGGCGGATTGACATTAAAATTGGAAATCCAACAACGAAACACTTCAATTTTCAATTACGGTCAACTTGTACTATATTTTTCAACAAAAACGAAACAAAAACTACTTAAAATTCCTTGCAAGCAAAGGCTCAAATTTTAATTTTCAACTGAATTTAGTGCAAAATTACTATTATTGTTATCATTATTCAACATGAGATCCAGTCAGTCGGTTCAACTCTTCACAGTCTTCGCCCTCGTTGCCTTCACTGGACTTTTCACCACTTGTCAAGGTAAAAAGAAATACGGGAATTGCGTCATTTTTTTCCATGTATGTAAATATACCTTCATTTGAATTATCTTTGCCATTTCATCCGGTTTATACACATTTCCCCGTTACATTAAGTAAGATATTTTGATATTTTGGTGCATTGCAAGTGGATATTAACACTGCGTGTGATTTTTCTCACTCGAGTTAAGAGTATATAAACAATTCTGTTGTGACTGCACTGCGTTACATTTTTTTCTCATTTTTTTCTCGTGAATTTCACAATATTCGCCAAAGAAATTCCTTAAATACCCCCGAAGAATGTGAGTAATTTTTGTTATTTTGTTTTGGTCAGAAAAAAAGTGCGCACAGTCCAACGCCGTTTAATATTCTTCCCAAAGTTGTGGCCCTCTGAGAACCAAGATCTTAAAACACCTCATACTTACTTTCAATAATGGGGTTTGAATTTTGAATACCTATAGAACTATACAATAATTTGCACTTTAATTCCAGTCCTCACATTCACATTTCTGTACGGTGTTTTCAAATTTCCGAAAGGAAAAAAGGAAAGTGAGGATTAGATTTGATTTATCGGTTATCGCTAGTCGGATTTCCATACTGTTTTTCATGCGAGTTTATTGAAATGAGACAAGTGTGTACAGATTACAAATGACACCGGCTTGTTGTGTGTGTTTGGTTTTGGTGTCATTTGGGATGAAAATGAAACGCAAAAGAAATCCATACTGTGTGTGCACCGACATTTTCTTCATGTATATACGAAAACCGAAGGAATATATATACCGACTGTATAGAATTAATTCAATATCAATATCAATGTTCATGATCATGATCTGAGCCATATATTCAAGCCGTATTAGTCGTACTCATAATCGTAATACTCATAGATTTTTATTACACGAGTTCTGTTCTTGCGTTCGTCCTTATGATTATTGTTATCGTCACGGGAGACGAAAACGAAAACACACAAACACCATCAAAAAAAAAGTAAAAGGTTGAGTGTGGAGAGAAGAGGATTTCCTTCTGTATACAGATATATAAGTATAGTTTGTAGTTCTGGTTCTGGCCTTCTTTCATCCACATAAAGTCCAATTGTATCTGTAGCATTCTGTAGGTATACCAAAACAAAAATAATATGACGTCAATATCTTGACTTTTACTTTGACTTGACTCCAGCTTATCAAAATTTGTATTGAATACTGATATTTGTATTTGTATTTGTAATTTGTATTTGTATTTGTATTCGATTTTGACTGTGGATTTGATTTGTGTGTGCTTTACAACAAGTTTGGAAGGTTTTAAGGCGTTTTGTAAATACTGTATATGAGTACACTCACATTTCTCTTGTAAATACTAAATAGATGCATACATACAATTCTACAATTCTACAATCTCCATATACATTTATTATTTATTTATTTTGAATATTTCCTATAGTTATCTTACAGTATTAATTTCACAACAGCTTATTCTCCTTTCCTTTCTCTCTCTTTTACTCTCAACTTTCGATTTTCAATTTTCAATTTTCAATATATCGCACTGGAATGGAATTATGTGGAATTGGAATTGGAATTATCAATCTATACTCTTAATCTATATATTCTATATACGTTCAGCCTGGAAAAAAAATCCAGGGGAAAAAAAAGTGAACGGGAACGATTGACGATTGACTGTACGTACAGACTGTAAATTACAGAGATATCGTAGAAACTGGAATGTACTGGATAGTTTCATTTTCATATCTGTGAATGCTTGAACTCATGCACTGCACTGTCTTTCTATAATATGTATAGATCTAATATACCATCCATACATAGAGGCGTAATAAATACAGCGGACGACAGTAAGTCTGATGTTTACGAGCATTAACATTCACATTATATACATTAACATTCACATTAGCATTGCGAAAGCTCAACGGAAGAATTCGAATTCCTTTCAAAGTATATCAAATTCAAATAAATGCGTCATTTATAGCTTTTTTTTATTATGTCTCATCTTTCAATTCATTTGAGATATTTGAGAGCTTACCATACATTTTTTTTTGACATTTTGACATTTGACCAAGGAAATATTGCCCGAAATGTTCCCAGTCATATTCAATTACATTTGATTAACAATAAGATGTACCGAACAACTGAACAACAATGTACAGTATGTTGTAAGCATAGAAAGTGCAAAGTTCTAAAAGAATAATACTGTATATACAGCGACTTACTGAACACCATCAAGCTGATGAAACTAGACAGAGTGCGCTTCTATTTAATAAACAAACGGCGTCCAAGTTGACCAAAAAAAAAATGATTTTATTTTGGCAGAGCAAAACTCTCTCCAAATTTACGAAGTTTTGACAGGTTATCGTATGGACTTTCGACTTGGCCCTATTTTTTCTCTCTCTCCAAATGACGTGTGGATCATCCCCAATTCTTTAAAGTAAACCACAATTATTTTTTTTTGTCGGTCATCCATAAGTTTTTTTTGTTTTTAATAATCGCTGTATACTGTAAACATGAAAATTGTGAAGATTTGGATTTTGCGTGCTGAAGATTGGGATTGAGTTTTTGTATATATGTATAGTTTGTCGTTTTGCTGACGGTAAATTTTCCTATAGCTGGTTTCAACTCGCTTCTCCCAGTTAAAATTGCTATCAAGCCGTTTTTAATCGAGTGTTTTCAATTTTCTTCCCCATAAAATGTAATGTAATGTAATAGAAATCCACTGACAAAACACTATACAATCGACATATACAAAGAGAATATATGTATACTCAACAGAAAATGCGCAACGAACAGAAGATTACGAGAATTTTGTTGATACGGTCGATTGACGTTATAATAAAATAAAATAAAATAAACGGAGACACACACGAAAACAAAACAAGACTTGGACTGAAGCCATCAGAGAAACAGGCAACAGGGCATGTGAATTCGAATTCGAATTTGATGCTTGAATCACACAACTGGAAATAACCAGAGTCTTCTAGTATTTTCTAGATTTTGATGAGACTGTTACAGTTTACAGTTTACAGTTTCACTATATTAGAACTATTAGAAGACATGCGAAAAAAAAGGAAACCTAACCTCACTAAACTCCACAGGCAATTCACATTTCACACCAAACGCAAACGTCAACTATACATAACGAAGAGTTCATATTCCGATGTTGACAGAATTCGATTGTGATTGTGATTGCGATTTCACATGCACTTATTTTTGTTGGGTGTTGTATATGTAAATGTGAAAACTCTTCGCTGTGTTCACGTTCACAGACTGGATCAATGCTTCAATAGTTGTCTGCATACACATATTATGTAAAAAGTAAAAATGGTCGAATGGGAAATGGCAAAAATAAAAATAATCCTCGCGTCCCTGGGAATCCTATTTATTTTTGTACTAAAAATATACAAACGGCGTTGGAGTTTGACACGTCAATACATACCTGCAATTCAATATAGATATAGAAAATGAAATGACTTTTAGATTTTTTGATTTTGCGTTGTGATTTTGTATGTTTTTTTTTTGTGTGTGATTTAATATATAGGGATAAAATGTTACGTGTGTAATTCCGCATTTCAAAAGGACTGTACGGACTCTCCCGTCCCTGATAAATATTTAGTGACTTGTAGTCCATCGACGGCTCTCCCACTTCAACCTCCGTCTAATGATCATTCCGGCTCTGATCGTGACGTCCGGATCTCCGCCCCCATCAATACCAATTACACTTTCTGTCGGAAGAACTTTGTTCAAATCCCACAGCAAGATAATGGAAGTGAGTTGAATTATAATCATTAAGCATATCGTCTGTTAAGTTCACAAACGAACTATAATTATTTTCCTTAATGTCGTTGACCTGCTCCGAAGGTCAAACGGCTCAAGATGGAGCTTTGGGGTCTGAGACATTATTGTCTGCCATAACCTTTTCTGTCACCCTGAATTTTTTCACAATTTTACCCAGAATAACGGACGCAGTAGTCGCATTTCCGTAAATTAAGGAAAATCGTTATAGTTCGTTTGTGAACTTAACAGACGATATAATTATGTACATTTAATATATCTTACATTTCATTAGTACATGGATTTTTTGTGTAATGATTTCTGAATGATTGTTTTTTTTTCTCCATATATTAGACTATTCCAGACCGTTGGAGGTTCGCGTGACCAGATCCTGTGGTTACATTGGGAAAGAGTCATCCAGTTGTAAATGGGCAGCCAATCATGGGATTCAAAATTATTTGTGTGTATGTGATCAGGAGTCGTGTAATTCTGCTGGACAGTGGACAGTCCTCCAGGGACTCCTAGTCACCCTCACTTTCATTTCCGTCTCTCACTGGGTCATCCGTTAAATTTTGAGTGTTCAATTTTCCTCTCCCGGAAAAATCCCCTCCAAAAAAATCCCCCCCCCCCCCCCCCCCACTCCCACCAAATCTTCTTTGTTATTATATAATTATACATATTACATATTATAACCAGAGAGAATGAAAAAAAAACCTCATCGTTAATTTGTAATCAAATGTCACAATGATGTAAATGAGTACGTATATACTACGTGGGTAAAAATGAATTAATTGTTCTTGTTTTGTAATGCGGGATTTGCATCAAAATATGTATATACACGACACAAATTCCGCGACAGTTTCGAAAATTAAATGTATATCGTAGACACACATTTTGAATTTTGCATGCAGTTAGTAATCAAATGTCATTTTAAAATTATTTATTATGTTTCAATAAGCTGCTCACTCATGTACGAGGAAATTGAAAATAAATGATTTTACGAATTTTAACTTTATTTTGCTTCAGTCTACCTCTTACGAATCCATGTCACCTTCATACTCAATTATTCGCAGCAAAATTTCAATTAATCCATGCCATTACTGAATAAACGTGAGCATAATACATTTTTTAAAAGATTTAAAGATGAATTGTGAACACGGCTGATTTGATAATCATTTACAAAAAAACTACGATAAATTCGTTCCTTATCACAAACGTCCAGGAACACTCCGCACGGGGGACACGGGCGCTATTGCAGAAATTTTCTTAAGCGGCGTCCAGCTATTACGATAAATTGTCACGACACTTTTTTTTTTTGTACATACTAATTCTTTAAATACCAATTTGGTTTGGTGTTCTTGTGGACAGCATGTAGAAATCTTTAATTCTAATAACAATAAATTTGAAGGGAATTCAAAATTCAAGACTTAAATTGTTTAGAAAAAAACAATGTACATACATACTCCAATTTCCCTTTTGACAAACTAAAATCCGAAATCCGGTCATGAATTCAAATGTATAGAAAGTATTTATATAGAAAGACAGGCTGTGGATTTATTTTGATGTTGTGATTTCACAAGTCGATCTGGACAAATGATCCAAGTTCTTCCAGTAAATTCATCATTTCTGAAAAAAAAATACAAAAATGAAAACAAGAAATGTATGTATATGTATATGTAAGTATGAATTAATTGCTCAAATTTAACAGTTAATTAATAAGGAATTCTTATATGTATTTCTCTGACTTTCTCTATAAGAAGAAGTGGAAGCTGGACTGACTCCAATGAGAACTTGGGTGAGTGGCATCATTTCCTCTGCAAATCCATATAATCCGGACAACCTCGAAAATATTGGCGTATTCGGCAAGGATTCGCTGTCACTTGAACCGAGGACAATGTGCAAAATCCGCAAATCTGAAGCAATTAAAAGTTTTAACCTGACTATAATTAACAAAAATCTTCAATATACATACTAATAATTAATTAATTAATCGTCTTGTAAGATATATACCTTTAAGATGGGAAATTGGGGTTTCCTTCCGATATGTCTCAATTTCCTCCTTGGTTTTAATCTCCAATGAATCATCAGCCCTTAATATTTTCAATTTCGCCTCCGGAATCCCAGTGATTGCCGAATCCAAATTATCCAGGAAATTCCCTTGTGTATCAATTTCCAATGTGAGTCCAGTCAAAGCGGGCCAACTCGTAAAAACCGAGTGGAGCATGTATTGTAAAATCCGGCAATTGGTTCTCAAGCATAATGTTTGGATGGTTGGGAAGAGAGTCCTCAAATGATGTAGGAATTCCATGTGGATGGGAATGGAGGGACTCAATGTGAGAGAATGGACGGATTGAAAGGCATTTCCAGGTCGGAAAATCCCTGGAGGGAAAGATTTCAAGAAGGAATTCAACGTGTAGAATTTCCCCAATTTGCATTGTCTATCATTCTCCGCTTGAGCCATTCCAATCTCCACATTGTGAACATTCGGAAAGATTTGACTCATCAAATCCAGACGGGAAAAATATAGGCCAAGAAGATGACTCAATTTCAAATCAAAGGAGAGTGTTTGCAAATTGGGGAGGATGGGGAAACGGATGAATATTCGCATTCCATCCAGCGGACCCAATATTAATTTCCTTAATGATTGCTGATTGAGCTGGACGAGCTGACCATATTTCTCTCCAATCAATTCACTATCCACTTCATAATCATCTCCCACAATGGAGCGTCCAATGTTCAACTCTTCCAGCTCTAATTCCATATTCTCATCAATTTCAATTTCAATGGGAGTCGTTTCATTGGACAAATCCCGTTTGTTTCTCTTGACTCTTGAATCCTCATCCTCCGCATACTCATTCTCATCCTCGTCATCTTTTGTCGTTCTCTTTTTATTCGTCAACTTGTTCTGCCTCTCGGAATTTCCCGGGCCATCTCTTGTCTTGCCATTCACCATGTTGTTTTCATTGGCATTGTCATTGTCATCCACTGGAGCATGAGGATTTGCATTAGGAATTGACGAATTGTCTAGTTGAGTTTGCATTGGGAATTATTCCAAAGTGTCTGTTCTCTGTTTCAGTTTCTGGCAGGCGTCCATCATTGCGTGATCCATTATTCTTTTAGTATGAGCCTTTGAATTCTCTCGCTCTCTTTCATGTTCCGCTCTCATCTGTTAAAAAAATATATACACAGCAATTCATTCCAAATTTCAAATTAGTTATAGTTAACGACTAACGATATGAATTTAATTGTGAAGTGTTCAGATGGATGTAAAATTGTAAATTAATTAATAAATATTCTTTCATTCTATAAATATGTCTCACCTTGTCAAATTTCTGGAGGAGTTCTGAATAGATCCTTTGCCTTTCCTCGTAGTTTGATGTGAGCTCCGTCAAATTCCCAATTCACATTTGGACAACAAATGAGATTGATGGCTCAAATTGACTGAGATTTTCCTTGTCCACTTGAATCCCTTTCATTTCCTCACATAGTTTAACAATTGTGAGTTTCATTTGGAGGGACTCGGTCGTCAACTATATATATCGTATAGACGAATTAAAATAAATAAGTAGTTATGTATTGCAATTAATGAACCAATTATGTTATGCAGATTTGATCGTATGTGTTTTTCTTGGTGTAACCTTTTCTTTATCGAGATTTGATAGAGCGATTTTGTCATTTTGATCCTTTAAATTCGATCGAAGATCCTCCATTTCAATGGAAAGCATCTCATTCGACGAATTCTTCTCTTTTATTAGTCGTTCATTTTCACTGGAGAGCTCGGATTGATTTATTTGCAGCGTTTTGATGGTAGTTTTTGCTTTTTGTAATAATTGAACATAGCTGACTTTCTCCTGTAAAATCTATAAATATGAAATACAAAATACAAAATTCAATTGTTAACTATATAGCGTCGAAATAAAGTACAATACACAATAGAAATTATTATTATTATTATTATTATTATTTATCATTGTTTATTCATCGCACACACCTTCTTCACTTTCTCCGATAATTTGGCATATTGAGCTTCCTTCACCGTCAAACTGTACTTTAAACCCACAATTTCCTGGTCCTTGTCACTCAAAGCCTGAGTCACTTGAACTCTGTCATTTTCCATGGACTCGCCCAGCTGCTTTTCCAACATGATTGAGCGATAAAAATATTGGAATTTTTGAAACTCCGCCTGCTCTGGACTTGAATCCTATATATACAGATCAGAGAGGAGCATTGGGATGGGATCGTCCCGATCCCATGGTCCCATCCCATCCCGAACTCGGGATGGGATGGCTAA
>JAIUND010001193.1:0-40243 GCA_034699125.1 Gisinianus flammeolus
GCCCCCTTTTTCTCTGTCGTAGCCCCCAAGGGAAACCCCTTCCCCGGGAAAATATTCCCTTAGTTGTATTTAAGTTTATTTATTTAAAAAATATAACAACCAACTTTTTCATTTTTTTAAAAGTTAAACTCCAAAAAAATTAAATTTTTAACATTTCCCGCCATTATAATGTTTTTCCTAGTTATTCCGATTTTTTCATAATTTTCTTCACCCTCAAAATCCCCAAAAACCAAATTTTTCCCTATTTTACAATTTTTCAAAAAAAATCAAACTTTTTCAAAATTTCTGTATTTTACCGCCATTAAAAATACAATTTTAATTATTCTAATATCCTTATAACTTTTTCAATCATCAAAAGCCTTCAAGTCCAAAAATTTGCATGTTTTGTAAAAAAAACCAAAAATTCAACTTTTACAAGCTCCTGCAACTGCTCTTCCCCGGGTATAGTTTCTGAAGGTGTATGAGGTCTGTCTTAAATGTTAACTATTATTCTAATTGCACATTTAACACAGGGGATTACAATTGACAATGCTTTTTTGGTAATCTATGTACAATGGCGTGTCATTTGACTACAGCTAAATGTAATGTTAATTTCCCTAGTTACTTACTGAAAGTAACGAAATGGATTTGCATTTTTGAATTTTATTTTTTAACGTGGAAGAATTTTTGATTTAGCTGAAATTTTAATTGCTCACAATCTAACTACAGTTAAATAAAATCTGAAAAAAATTAGAGCATGTTCAGAATGAAATTCTTAACGAGTATCTTTTTTTTCGGATTTTTAGGACATTGAATGGTCTGTGGACTGCGGAGTGTGAACCTGTCCTTTATAATAGACAGTAATTCGCCGAACGAGTGTTGTAGTCAAATGACACGCCTTTGTACTCCGCCGTGTTAAATTTTAAAAAATATATATTTTTTGGATATATGATTATAGATATTAGATTCGAGAATGGATGCAGGAAATTCGATTGCGGCTCTTTTTGGGTAATTAGTATTAGCTATATTACATTTTATTTAATCACATGTATTTAAGTAATTCGAGCATACATAAAGTCTCGGATTAGTATTGTGCTTTTCTTAATATATTATTAACATACAAATTCAATGTAATTTTTAGGTCGATCGCAGCTGCAGAAAATGATGAAAAACAAAGGAAAGAACTTCTTGAGCATTTAAATACAGCATTAGGGAATTTCACTAGAGTGGAGCTTGCTGTACAAATTGAATCAATGCCCTTAGAAATTTTGTTTGACTGTCTTGGATCTGATAACAGGGGTCAAATTGAAACAGCCTGTGGAATTCTGAAAAATTTAATGTTGGTATCTGATTCCGGAACGGTTCTCCAGAAATATCATGAATCAATGTTGCAGGGGTTTTTACATCCCTTCCCAGAAGTTCGTTCTCTTGTTATTGCGCAGGTATAATGTTTACTTACAGTTTTATTACAATTTGAATGTTTGCAAGGTGATAATGTATTTAGTTTAATAATAAAATTTATCATCTTATACAGCTCCAGCGATGTGTTGAGTCTGGTGATGGTGCCGTAAAAACTCTTTGCAGTGAGAATCAAGACCTGGTTATTTGTTCAGCAAGGCAATTAGCTAACGACGATCTGAGTGTAGCAAAATCAGCTGCAGAATTTTTGCTCAAATTGACTTCGACTGAACTTGGGGCGGAATTCTTTTTGGGACCTGCCGGAATGGAGACGCTCAAACAAATAATCGATGGCCAAGTAAATGAGGCAATAAAATTTAGGGTTTATGATAATCTTGCTCGAATTGCCGGCATCTCAGAGAAGCACTTGTCGGAAATTGATAAGAGATCAATGTTGATTGTCCCTCTAAGCCAGTTAGCATTTCAAACGGACGATCCTTTAGGTCAGTTGTAAGTAACGTACAGACTTTTGAGTCACTTTCATCAAGTATTTACTTGATCTATCTCTCGAATTTTTATTTTATTATCAATTAAATAAATATGCGTACTGTTACATTATCTACACAATAGGAATGCATTGGAGATCCTCGCTATTTTGGCAGAAACAAGGCATGGACTCCAAGCCTTGGAAGCTTCTGGAGTTTATGCAAAAGTAAAACAACTTGGTCAAGATTGGAAGAGCAACCCATTATGTGGTTTATTACTTCCAGGAATTTTGAAATTCATCGGCAGAGTAGGAGTACAACAACTTCCACCTGAAGAACTAGTAGCTTTGGTCATCGACGCAGTTATTAACAGTCAAGGAGATTTGTCTGTTATCACAGTTGGATTTGAAGCTTTAGCCTACATTGGATCTACACGAGAAGGAAAACTTCACCTGGATCAGGAAAGAAGTGAGCGATTTCGGATTTTCTTATACATTACATTCTTTTAATTAATTGTATAGGTACTAGTAGTACCGTACTACAACTCATTACATAATACTCCTATTTAGGAATTTTTAATCAAGTAAGAATTACTACAACTTTTATGTACTTAATTTGTGACCATTTTCTTATATACAGGTTTAAACGTTTGTTTTGAAAAAGCTAGAGATATTCTCAAAAATTCCGCTGCAGAATATCGTTGCCGGGTATTGGAAGCTCTGAGTCACTTATTTGGATCTGATGTAAGTCGTGTTTTGATATAGAAAATGTATTGCGTATTCTTTTTGCAGTTGCATTTATAAAAAAAAAAATTATGCATGAAAAAAAGAAGCTAATTACTGCATAAAATTTATCTGTTTTCAGGAAGAAAACACTACCTGTCTTCCCCGTTGGTTTGCTCTCATATTTCCACAAATTTCTGTATTGTTTGAACTTGTACAGTTGCCTTTCCCAGATATTCGTCTCAAAGCACTAAACTTCTTGGCATCTATAGCTCACCTTGAATGGTCACAAAAACATTATCTCCGTAGCCCAGGAGTTATCGAATTCCTTACGAATAGACATGCAGAGCCAGACAAGGATTGTATTTTGGCTAAGTTTAAAATTGTGTCAATTATTGTGGATAGCTCCACTCCGACCACATTAAAAATTCTGTCACCAGAAAATATGGCTCGGCTCAAAGTTCATTTGAAAGAAGGACCTTTCTACGCTCCGGCCGAGTCCGCAGTTGCCACTGAAGGCGCATCTTAGGTATATTATATACCGTATATATATATGGAATATGTTGGTGTATAACATTTTTGTACTTTCATTTTACAATAGGAAAATATTTGGTGTACTTGCTTGCAAAATTTTATATTTTGTGTATCACTTACATAAGGTTTCGTACTGTAAATACAATTGAGTAATATATAAAAAATAGTGATATATACAATTAAGAATGCATAAGAATGTTTATAATTTTAGTGTTCATATAGTAAATACATTTGGAATAGTTAAAGAAGCATTATATTATTTGTCGTATGTATTGAGATAAAGACTTTTGGTTCGAGTTGTTGAAAAAAAGTGATGCAGTATATATATACACGTCATAATTTGAGAAGATTCTTGTTTGTATCTCTGAATTACTTCTATATACATAGTGCTAATGAATAAATCGAAAAAACAAGGGAAGTGCAAATCTGAAATTCAAACTCTAATTTAGTTAACAATATATAAGTACGTATAAATATCATAACACGTAGTCAAGTTTAAGTATAAATTACTCTGACACGTGATCACAACTTTTTTTATTCAGAATCAGAAGTAACACTTTTATTATAATAGTAAATTACTTTTCATGATAATATTTAACATTTTTCAAAATTCATATTATATAAACTATTGCTAAGCAGTAAGTAAATCACCAAAATATATCGTATATATGTGTATGACAGGTAACTTTGATCACCGCATTCTTTCCATGAGATTAAATTATTTGTATTGGTCCCATATTATTATATCGTTGCCATATACTTTCAATGAAAGTCTTTTTAAAGCCGAATTCTGATGGCATCAGAATCTACACATTTTAAGCCCAGAATAATACCCAAAATTGTTCACCAAAAATAAAAAAAAAGTAGATTCATATATATTTTTCACCATTTAAACAGGTATACAACAAGAAATAACAACATTTTGATAGCATGTAAGTGGAATTTAGCATGTTACGGAGAACTATGGGGAAATTATCCATTCGAGACGACCCCCCGGATTATTCACACGTCCAATAGGAAAATCAGCTCCAAGTTGTATTTCCTATATAATTTACACAAAAACAAAAAGTCAAATTTAATTCGTCCTACTTAAATAGTCGATTCATTCATTGGTATTTTAAATTTATGACAACGTATATAATAGTATAATATTATATTATATATGTGTGTGTGACCACAATCAATCTTATGCTCATACTTTTAATATCTGAGTTTTTTCGCTTCCTTTAGCTGACACAAGGATATGTGTAGCTTTGTTAATAAACGAATATGTCAACGTAATTCGACGAGGAGGCAGCTTTGGAGAGTCTTCGACATTTGTCACCCATGAATCTTTCACTTCCAGGACGGGATGACCTGGGAAAAGAGAGCAAGTATGTCCATCCGGTCCAATACCTAGTAATAAGCAGTCAGCCATTCCATATGAAGGTTCGTTGGGATCCGTTCCAGAATTCTTCCAGAGTTCTCTCAAACGTGTCTCGTAATCCTTTGCAGATTCCAATCCTATATAGTCAATTACAACAAGAGCACCATATATATAGGTATATGCTATTATTTTTGAGATACAAATTATTCACATATATTAAAGAATGTTTTGTACAATATTAATAACCCGGCGTATTAATTTTTACCATCTAGTGTAACTGTTGCTTGCAAAAAATTAGTTGGTGGGAATTCAGGGATGTGGGGAAACAATTTTTCCTTGTAAGCTCCATACGTCGATTCTGGACTTTCTGGATCCACGAGCCTTTCATCACATAAAAATATTTGCCAAGCTTTCCAATCTGTTTTCAGTTTCGGCAATCCTTCTGCCAAAATATCTATCACAGAACCCCCTAAAAAAACCAAATACAAAACCAAAAGGCAGTGTTACTCATGAGCACAAATGTGACAGTAAAAATTATCATGAGTATGGAGAATGCATATATCGATAAATAAATGGAAATCATGCCAATTAACGGTTGGCATCCAACCTGACTCAAGTTGTTACCTGAGACACCAATGAAAAAGACACCACGGGAGGAAATAGCTTCATTTGCAATCTCCTGAATCCTGTGACATAAATAATTTGAATATTCTTCCGGTGGAATTGTAGTGACTTCCAAATGTTCTGCAGGCATTATACACTAATTATGGTACAATGTAATTGTTCCGATAATTAATTATAAAATATAAAACAGGACAATATTCGCAATAATATTGTGTACGTGTTACAGCAAAAGGACGTATTTATATGTATCAAAAGAACAACTCGGCTTTCAAGCTGCTATACTTATTTAAGTACTAGTGTGCCCAACTACACTTGAAAGAAGAAAGAGGGAATTCAGTGAAGGGTGAAGGGCAACAAAAAGTTGGAAGGTTTAATTGACCACAAAATCCAAAAGACGTGAACTCAAACACTACTGCACTCAAAACCGCGTGTCGGTATATTATAAATTACAATAAAGTAAGCCGCGTTGTAAAGAAATAATAATGAGTAAATGCGTAGTACAATCTTAATTATATATTACAAGTAATACAGTATTTAAATTAAATTGTAATTTTTTAATCCTCTCATAATATTACCACGTTAAATAAACGTATTTTAATTAAATTGCATGTATGACATTCTTCTATTTGAATTCTTCTGTGTAGCCATCGGCGTCTTCAATGTTCTATAGCAAATCGCTGAAATATTTCTTAGTCTTTCAAAAGGCGGTTTGACGAATCATACAAATGCTAAAAGTTAACTAAAATAAAAAACTTAGTTTTATTGTATAATAATATTAAATATAATATTATTATATTATAAAAATGGAGCAATATATTACTTCATTACAAACACTACTGGATCCTCATATTAAAGATGATGCACGTGTCAAGACATTACAAGAAGTAAACGAACATTTTGAAGTAAGTATAAACTTTTGAACAATCAAGACTTCGGGTAGTGCTCAAAATATTTATAATATTCCATATTCATAATCATTATTTTGTTATGATGGTATTTCAACAAACAAATATACAATGGATCTAATGAAATATTATTTGATGATATTTGGCAGTCAATTCTTGAATCAACATGGTATCCCCAGTTTGTGGAAACGGGTGTCCCAATATTCCTAAAATATTTACAGGACGGAGAACCTCAATTTGTTGCAGAATTTACTTCTCAGGTAAACATTTGTCTATTTTGTACACTAAAGTAGATTAAATACATGTAAGTATGTACATTCTTATTCTAGACAAATGTTTTCGCATTTTATAAAAAAAATTAAAAAAATATATATATATAAACGTAGCGATTAACCGGCATGTGAGATTTGTACGAAATCTTTTTCTAGAAAGTTTGTGGACACTAGTTTAAGTAAAAGTAATGTGCAATGTGCATTGTAATTAATTTTTTCTCTTCCTTTTATTTTTAATTTAACAGCAAGCAAGAAAATTAGTCTTGGAAATACTTCATCGTCTACCCCCAAATGATCTATTGCGAAATTACTTGAAACCCATTCTTGCAACAGCATTTAAACTTATTCAAATTGACAATGAAGAGAATGTTATCATTTGTTTACGAATCTTAATTGAGCTTCACAAGCAATTTCGTCCACAGTATACGCAGGATGTTCAGCGCTTCCTTCTGTTCATCAAAAATTGTTATAATGATCTTCCGGGTCATATGGACAAAATTTTTGAACCAAAAAGTCCTATTAAAATCAAGGATATAAATGATGTGAATGTCAGCTCAACACTAGATGAAATTTATGCCGTTACAAGTTTTCAGAGTGACAAGAAAGCACCGGATGGGAACATTATATCGGTATTATTTTTTTACTTTACATTTCTTTGACCTACACTTCATACACTTGAAGTTTTGAGCATAATATTATGAATGTTCAAATGAGTTGCTTATTTTAATGTGTTTATACATGGTTCCATTTTTTTTTCTCAGTACAACGTCTTACCCAAATCAAGTAATTCTTTAAAAGTTTTTCAAGAATTACCAATTATAGTTGTTTTGATGTACCAAATTTACAAAGGAAATGTGCAACAAGAAGTTGCAGACTTCATACCTATTGTAATGGCTACAATTACTCTTCAACCTAATCCTCAACAAAGGTGAGTGCATAAGTTTTTCCATATTACACTTGGTTTTATATACATTGTACCAAGTAAAGAAGAATATTGACTATACGTCAGGTCAGTACTTCAGTAGTAATAAAGTGCCACCACATAAAAAGTTTACTGTAATCATAATGATAATGCTTTGTTTGTTTTTTTGATTTTTTTTTTCAGACTTAGTCCAAATTTTAATAAAGAGATATTAGTGGAATTTATGGGTGCACAAGTCAAAACATTGTCTTTCTTAGCGTACATTATTAAACTTTATCAAGACGTGGTAGTGCAGCACAGCAATTTACTCGTTCATGGCCTTATTAATCTTCTCAAACAATGCCCGATGGAGGTTGCTTCTCTGAGGAGAGAACTTTTTATTGCTGCACGGCATATCATGGCAACAGAACTCCGATACAGTAAGTTAATTTACATTCCAAAACAGTGTACAATGTATTTAAAAAATTTTGTTTTCCTACAATGTACTTACGTACTTACAGACAAAATGGTTATTCAATTTAATTTTCTTTTTTTAAAGAATTCGTCCCGCACATGGAGCAATTGTTTGATGAAAATGTTCTCCTTGGAAAAGGATGGACTGTAAATGAGACATTAAAGCCCTTAGCTTACAGCACATTAGCAGACTTGGTACACCATGTAAGTAACTATTTCTCTACAATTACATATAGTTACTATTTATTTATTTATGTTTTCTGGATCTAAAACAAGAAGGAGATAATCTAGAATTGCATGAATGGTATTTAAGTAATACTTACTAATTATACTAATAATTACTAAGTATACACCTGTTTTTTGTACAATAATTAATAATGTACCTTGGTTTTTTTGCTCTACAGGTTCGGCAACATTTGACACTTCCAGATTTAAATCGTGCCGTAATGTTTTTTGGTTGCAATGTTCATGATGATAACTTGCCTCTCAGGTAGGAAAAACTGAATAGGGATAAGGATTTATTTGATATCATTATCATAATAAAACGTTAATTACACTTATCAAATTTGTAAGCAGTAAAAATAATAATGGTCATACATCATTTTAAACTTTGTTTCTTGTCACTTGCAGTATTCAGACAATGTCGTGTAAATTGTTGTTCAACTTGGTTGAAAGTATAAGGCTGAAAACAGAATCAGAGGGTGGAAACGGACGTGAAATCCTAATGAGAATGTTGGAAATGTTAGTGTTGAAATTTCGAGTTTTTGCCCAAGTTCACGTTCCATGGTTTCAAGAGAAATAGTAAGAAAATTTAAAGTCAATTCTGTTATTCGATTTGGAAATCCATCCATTTGTAAATTAATACTTTGTTATATTAATCTGTAGTGGAACAGTTGCTGTGACTCAACCTCCTGCTCCACCAAAAAAGACAGCTGAAACTGCAGAGGAAGATATTTTCAGTAAAGATGAAAGTGGAAAGGATGATTCAAAGACTTATGGAATAATCCCCGTTGCATCCCTTCAAAATTATTCCTTTACAGAGTGTAGAGCACTCATTAAAACAGTTATTTGTGCGGTCAAAACAATATCTTGGGGCATTGCTTCTTCAAAGGTAAAAACTTCATTCTTTTTCATCAAGTTAACACATGTATGGACATTAAAAATCATTCATTGCAATGTACAGTTAACAATTGAAATCATTCATAAACAGGGGCCAGGATCAGAAGTTCAACCAGGGTCAGCGCCAGCATACAAGCAATTTACTCCAAAAGAAACGGAAGTATATTTGAAATTAATGAGATGGGGATTAAAAGCTGTTGACATATATTCTGTAAACGGACCTATTACAAACGCTTCAGCGAGCGGAGCTGTAGCAGCGCCAGTTAGACAAATAAATCAAGGGGTTCGCTCCAAGGAAGAAAAAGAAGTACTTGAGTATTTTGCTGGAGCTGTAAGTCTTTTTGTTTATAATACAGGTGCATGCACCTATTTAATAATTTTAATATGGAATCTTAATCTTTGATTAATTTTGTATTTGCATTCCATCATACCAACATGCAACATAAATGTTTTTTAATTTTAGTTCACCCTGTTGAACATGTACACATTCCGTGAGATTTTTTCAGTCAGTATTGACTATCTTGTGCAAAGGATTTATGAGAATAGTGCTCTTCAAGTGGTGGCAAATAATTTATTGGCAAATCCATCCACATCAGCAATTTTCGCTACCATTTTAGTTGAGTACTTACTGAACAAAATGCCTGAAATGGGAGAAGATGTTGAGAAGAGCAATCTCTATCTTAGATTATTTAAATTGGTTTTTGGATCTGTGAGTCTTTTCCCAGCGGAAAATGAACAAATGCTTCGTCCTCACCTTAGGGATATTGTAAACCGGTAAGATATAACAAAATTGTATTATGATATTTAGCTTATTTATGCTATAATAAATGACGTATTCAGTTTTGCTGTGAATATTTCAAAATTTCAAAAATTAAATCTTTGTTTACATAGGTCAATGGAATTAGCTCTAAATGCGAAAGACCCATTCAACTATTTTCTTTTACTTCGGGCTTTATTTCGGTCCATCGGAGGAGGAAGTCATGATCTTTTGTATCAAGAGTTTCTTCCACTTTTACCTAGTTTACTACAAGGTAAGTTTTGACTTAAAAACAATACTAAGTATTTATATGACATTGATTTATTTTAAGGTTAATAATAAAAATAAAAAATAATTATCTTATACACTCTTAATAGTGTATAAAATGGCACAGTATAACATGTACAAATATTTTTTAATGTACAGGATTGAATAATCTACAATCGGGTCTACACAAGCAACACATGAAAGATTTATTCGTGGAGCTCTGTCTGACGGTTCCAGTTCGACTTAGTAGTTTATTGCCATATTTACCAATGTTAATGGACCCATTGGTGTCTGCTCTAAACGGATCTCCAACATTAGTGAGTCAAGGATTAAGAACCCTTGAATTGTGTGTGGATAATTTGCAACCAGAATTTCTGTACGAACATATTCAGCCTGTCAGAGCAGAACTAATGCAAGCACTATGGAGAACATTAAGAACTTCAGCTGATTCTACCGCAACAGTTGCTTACAGGTGAATTTAAAAAAAACTGAAAACAAATTCTATTACTAATCTGTCTACGATATAAAATAATTGTCTTTCTACTTTCCTAATTAATTTGTTTTTTGTCGTTTTTAAAAAAAAAAGGATTCTTGGAAAGTTTGGTGGAAGCAATCGGAAAATGCTAGTCGAACCTCAAAAATTAGAACATAGTGATAGAAGCCTAATTGGACCTTGTGCTCAACTCATATTTCCAGACCATAAAGCACCAGTTTTACTGCCATTTAGTGAGTTCTTTGTACAAGTTTTTTCAGTTTTTTGTAAAAGGAAAATTTTAATACCTTATTTATCGTTATTATATTTTTTAAAGTTTGGTTAAAAGGATTTTTTTTAATTGTTTTTCTTTTACTTTGACACAGATAAAGCAGTTGAATGTGCTGTGAATGCTCTCAAACCAAGTTCAGCAGTTGACTCTTATTATAAGAAAACTGCTTGGCAATTCTTGAAGCTTTTTATTACATCAGGTGTAAAATTTGACGGAGATCGATTTGCCATTAATAAAATAACATTGGATAGATCTAATACAGAGTCCGAGATTGTTCACATTCCAAACATAAATAATATGGCAATTTATCGGTATATGGATGAGTCTTGCCGGCAGACTTATGCTACAGCTCTGAGTGGAATGTTTTATGCAACAAGTACTAAAGAGATTCGGAAAGATGTGTACATATTTATTGTGCATTTCCTGAGACATCTGACACAGTTAGGTTGTGCAATGCAAGTGGGTCCTCATGCTGGACAATACTCATGTGGTATGGATCCCTATGTAGTATTTGAGGGCATCGGAATGTGTTTAGCAAGTGAAGAGAAAGATATGAATCGCCCAGCTCTATTCGGAGTATCCGTCATCATGAATTGTGCAATTAATATTGTGGGATCTAATGAACGGGTGAGTACATTATTAATGCGTACTAGTAGGCTACTACAATACCATATCATATGTATAATGTGTTCGTTATAGTATAGATTCAAAACTAATTCACTAATTTGAAAAGTCGAATGTAAAGAGTTCATTTTTTCTTTTCATTTCAGGCTTGTAATTTGCCCATGGTGGAGTTAATAACAGAAAAAGTATGCTCGTTATGCTATGAGAGAGCTTGGTATGCCAAGATGGGTGGATGTGAAGCAGTCGGCTATTTTCTGGATAAAATGTCAACAAAGTGGATATTCACGAATCAATTTGTCATGATGAAGGCAATGTTTTTTGTTTTGACGGATCTGACTGGTGAAGTGTCAAGTGGAGCAGTGGATAAAGCAAAAGAAAATTTAAATAAAATTGTTCGTGCCTGTGCTTCAAATACTGATCCAGCTTTGGCTGAATTGAAAGGAAAGGCTCTAAAAGAATGTACTTTGGAATTTGTAAAACAATTAACAAGTCCTATAACAAATCTAAGGGACGAATGTATGAAAAATTTGGATTTACTATCCAGTTTACAAGAAAAATCCCTTCATGATATAATGAAACCGCATCGTGATGTGTTAGCTGATATGGTTCCACCTAAGAAACATCTTATTCGTCATCAATCAATTCAATCTCAATTAGGACTTTTAAGTGGAAATGCTTTTTGTATGAGTATACGACCCAAACTTTTTAGTGCTGATATAGTGATTCCGGAGCATCGTGTTTTTATATCTGAATTAGTGACACTGTGTGAAGCGGACGACTCGGGACTGTCAAAATTACCATGCTATAAAGCTGTTCCCAATTTAGTTCCCGTAAGAATGGCGATTATGCGTGTTCTCGCATGTGTTAGTAATCCTGGAACATTTAAAGAAAAAATTATCACGGTTTTCATGAAGGCTTTGAGCAGTCACAACAATGAATTACAGCAAGCTGCTTACGAGTCTTTGAAAAAATTTGGTGAACATAATGCGGTTGACGAAGAGCCGGTAAGAAATTCTTCATATTGTTTCTTGTTTTTCTAATTATATTCTGCATTTTTTTCCTATTTGCTGGACATTTTTACCTACAATTTTTTATTTTGTAGAAAATAAATGTCTACATTTACAATTAGTAGAAAAGGCAAACTCCTTTGACTTACTATATTCGTTTTTTTGTGTTGCATTATAGATACAAGCTGCTGTGAGACCATTTATAGCATCTCTCAATCAAATGAGAACAATAACGAGTCCACTACTATATCAACTATCTTATCTGTACAAACTCTATCCAAATGTTGTATCTGAAAAAGTGTGGGAGCAACTATTGCAAGTTTTGAGAAAACTATTGGAACTTGCCCTTATGAATCATAACAAGAATCCTTTAAAAAGTGGAAGTCACGATTTCAAATTGGCAATACTCATATTGAAATTATTCCCAATGATTGGAAATGGGAGTTCAAGATTCTTGGAGCCCATCTGTAAATTATTCCATCAAGCTGAGAAAGCTCTTCTTTTGTGTGAAGGAAATCCATTAAGACAACCACTAATGAAGTTCCTGGCACTACAACCTCAGGATTATTTGAAACTTGTATTTTCTATGCCTTATGTACAAATGCCAGAATGGAACAGATGTTTCACTTACTTTCTTGCTCAACCAAAGGAAGGAGAAACTTTACGAAATGCTTTACTTGCAAATACTGGGAAGCTCGTACAGTGTATCAATATAAAAAAGAATCCAGTTTTACCTGTTGCAAGTGTACCTGGGAATGGTCAACAAGCTCCTGGAACTCATCCAGTAGCCCCGAATGATCAAATTGAAATTCAATATTTAGCCATCAAATCATTGTCCATTCTTTGTCAATTTGAACCCGATTGGATTGTCCATGGAAATGGAAGTGGAGAAGTAGTTACAGCATTACGAGAAATGTGGGAAAGTACAGAGTACCAGTCTGTAAATGTATCCGTTGGAGCAACTTATATTACCAATAATATACTTGGAGGGAAATTTCATCTACCATGGAAAGAACCTCAAATGATAGTGAAAATGCTTCTTCAGTATTACAAAGGTCATTTGGATGATGTGGATTTGTTATTCAAGCTTTTGTTGGCTTTTTGCAGTAGAAATTTGACACAGTTTCAAGTAAGTGATAATTTTTTATACAGAGTAATATTATTTTTAGTATGTATATCTATGACAAGTTTACATAAATACTTTTTTAATAACTCATAATATTATAAGTGACTAATAATCAATTTAAACCCCATTTTAATGAGCTAATAAGTATATGTATATATGTTGATTTTGTTTAGTTTTTCAAAAAATTTCTGGAAAAAGAAGTTGCAAATTATCCAGTGGTTTGGAAAAGGCAAATGTTTTTCCAGTTTGTTGAGAAATTTCACGATCCTGAATACTCTGATGAATTGAAAGCCAAAATAATGCAGTATATACTCCTCCCGTGTATGTCCAATTGTTTTGAAAGTGGTTTGGGTGATGAATTTATTGGATCTAAGCCAATGCCCGATGTAGTGAATCCAAAAAATATTGTGAGTGTGTTTTTGGACCGAATAATTGACCCAGATGAGAATAATATGGCAGATTGTTTGAGGATTCTGGCATGTCAAGTGAGTTGTTTGCTAGTGGAAAAAGCAGCTCCTCATATTCATGATGCAACAAACAAGAAACAAGGTCTGAAATTACGTCGACTCATGACTTGGTGTTGGCCTTGTTTACTATCAAAAGCTTGTGTGGACTCCAGTACAAAGTATTATGGACATTTGCTTTTGAGTCAAATAATTTCAAAGTTTGGTAAGTTTGAACACATTGAATTCTTCCAAGTTTTTCGCGTCTACATTAATAACCCACTCAATTGATTTCATTGAATTATTTATTAATTAATGCAGTCAGCTATTCTAATTATTATTTTCTTTTTCTTTTCAATTTGATTTAGCAATTCACAAAAGAATAGTACTTCAAGTTTTTCATAGTTTACTCAAAGCATCAGGGATTGAAGCGAAAAATGTTGTGAAAGAATCATTGGAAATTCTCACTCCTTCTCTACCTTCTCGTATGGAAGATGGCAATACCATGTTAATTCATTGGACAAAAAAGATTTTAGTAGAAGAAGGACATTCTCTGTCTCAACTCATGCACATTCTGCAACTTATCGTCCGACAATGGTAAGTTTATTATTATCTACTTCTTATTTGTAGACTCTTGGGTTTCCTTACTCTTTGGTTTAGTCTAATACTTTAAGCAAATATTTGGGATTTACATGCATGTACATCTTTAATTTTTTCAGGAAAGTCTATTATCCTGTTCGTCATGTCCTGCTCACACATATTGTGAGTGCCATTCAACGATTAAGCTTCCCTTCATCAAGTACATTCGAACATCGGAAATTAGCTGTGGAACTCGCGGAAGTAATTGTCAAATGGGAAATGGAACGGATTGAGACAGAAGATGAACCACCAGATTCCAAGAAAATTCGTTTAATTATTAAATCTGAAGCGAAAAGAGGGGATGGTAATAAAATGCCAGACACTTCCCATACTGATGCCGTTTGTAACTTTTTACTCAAAATGGCATGTCAAGTGAATGAAGCAACTGCCACAGCGGGCTCAGCTGGGGATTTACTATCAAAGAGATGTGTGAATTTAGCTAAAACTGTGTTGAAACCTGGAATGTGGTTGAATTCTGATTTGAAATTAGGATGGTTTGATAAATTATTTTTGACTTTGGACTCCCCTCAAGTAAACTACGCCAATATTTGTACAGCTTTGGATCTCCTCACTCATATTATAAATTTATTACCCAAAGAGTCAGTTCTCGAACATATCAAATGTTTACAAAAAGGGATTACAGCTTGTATGAATAGCCAAAATACTAAAGTGATTCGTTCTACTCATAATTTAATGAGTAAATTATTTGCGATTTTTCCAACGGAATATCCTGGAGTGAACTCGAGTGGTGTGGGGAAACATGATGAACTTGAAACTTTGTATACAAATGTGAGTAAAGTTATCTTTGAAGGGTTGGTTAATTATGACAAAATGTCCACAGCAAATCCTTCATCACTCCAAGGATCAATTATGATGTTGAAAGCTGCTTGTACAAATAATCCCTGTTATATTGATCGTCTCATCACTCCATTTTCAAAAGTGCTTCAAAAAATTGCAAGAGAACATTTAACTCCGGGAGCAACAGATGCAGCATTGACTACAGAATTATTAATACTCAGTTTGGATTTGGTCAAGAATCGTGTTGGAGTTATGGGGGTGGATATGAGAAAAGGATTTATTGGTACTGTTCTTGTTGGGCTCATTGAAAAGACGGGAGATACTAAAGTCATGCAAGCCATCATCAAAATGATTGAAGAATGGATGAAAAATAAAAATCCAATTGTTATAAATCAAGGACCAAGTATACGAGAAAAATCCATTTTACTAGTTAAACTTATGCAAAATGTTGAAAAGAGATTTTCTGTTGATCAAGAACTCGTGGCAATGTTCTTGGAATTAATAAATTTTATCTATCGGGATGAACAATTGAAAGGAACAGAATTAAATTCTAAATTGGAGCCAGCTTTTCTCTCTGGACTTCGTTGTTCTCAACCAGCAATAAGAGCCAAATTTTTTCAAGTCTTTGATAGCTCCATCCGAAGACGTTTGCATGACCGTCTCATGTACATACTTTGTAGTCAAAATTGGGAAGCTATGGGTCCACACTACTGGATAAAACAATGTGAAGAATTATTATTCTCTACAGTCACGGATGTCAAATTAGAAATTTTCCCTTTGGAGTCCAAAATGTGTTCCATTACAGATGCGGATGCTAATGATCAAATGGACGATAGTTTACGTGGTGTAAGTGACCATGAAATTCCTTTTGTTCAGTCACATGAAGCCCTATTGAATGCACTAGCAAAACTTGATGATACGGATGACGTCAAAATAAATGAAGTCGTGAAGAATTTGGAAGATGCATTTCTCAATTTGGGTTGGACTGATCCAGAATCTAAAATTGCTAATATGAAAACTATATTGTTCAAACAAACGAAATTTCGAAATCTGTACTCGGAACCCAAACTATCAGATTTCATTTCATGTCTGGTTCAACTTTGTCACCTTGATACGTCCTTAGCTGAAAAAATGTGGATCATGTTTTTTCCAAGAGCTTGGAAGATATTCACAGAGAAACAACAGTTGGCTCTAGCAAATGAAATGATCCCATTTTTGTGTAGTGGAGTTCATGTCCTTCAACAGCATTGTACACCCAGTGCACTAAATACTTTTGTGGAAGCCCTTTGTCAATGCGTTCCTTCCATTTCTATCAAACCATCAGTGATTTATTATTTAGGGAAATCCCATAACCTTTGGCATAGAATGGGTCTTCTTTTGGAACATCTGGCTTTGGAAGGTGGTGGTGTGGGGACTCAGCCACAAATAAAAAATAAAAAGGAAGTTTCAGATTGTTATGATTTTGAGCCGACAGTATCAAGCGCATCAACGACAACAACCACATCCGCTCAACAACAAGAAGTTTTGGATTCTCTAGCAGAATTGTACTGTGCACTCAAAGAAGATGACCTATGGGCTGGTCTTTGGCAAAGAAGAGCCAAATATGCAGAAACAAATGTTGCTATTGCTTTTGAACAACAGGGATTTTATGAGAAAGCTCAAAGTTCGTATGAATCTGCAATGGCAAAAGCGAAAACTGAATTTACGACCGTCTCAGCCCCTGCTACTCATTTCCCAGAATTCCGGTTATGGGAAGACCACTGGGTAAAATGTTGCAAAGAGTTGAATCAGTGGGATTATATACGGGACTATGCAATATCCAAAGGAGGTGCTTCCCCACCGTTGGCATTGGATGCTGCTTGGCGTGGGACTCCCAATTGGTCTCTAATGAAGGATGCTTTGACTCAAATTGAAGTGGCATGTCCAAAAGATTTAGCTTGGAAAGTTCATCTGTATCGGGGCTATGTAGCTATATGCTCAAGTGAGGATCAAAATCTTAGTGTTGTAGAGAGATATGTTGAGACGTAAGTTACTTTTTATTTTAACAATTACTTACCTATTTGATCTACTTTAACATGTTTCAATGATACCCGTGTTTTGGCCATCAAATAATTTATAGAATCGTAGGAAATTTTATCCATTAATCCTGTATTATTGTTTTAATTTCAGGGCTAATCAACTCTGCATCAAAGAATGGAGAAAACTTCCTCATCTGGTATCAAACGTCCACGTAGGAGTTCTTCAAGCTGCACAGCAAATTGTAGAACTACGTTAGTAATAAATATTATTATTGTCAAGTAGTTGCAAAGGTTTTTTTCCCTTGACATACAATATAATGAATATATATACTGTGGATAAATGCTAATCAGTCTTGTTGGTTTCTTGTTTTTCTAGATGAAGCTACTCAAATTCATCAAGGTTTGATTTTGGGTCGTGCGAATACCTTACATGATATGAAAGCTGTAGTGAAAACTTGGAGAAATCGTCTGCCATGTATATCTGATGATCTTAGTCATTGGTCTGACATTTTCTCATGGCGATCGATTCATTATCAATTTATTGCCAATCATTTTGATGGACAAGCAGAGCAGCAAGGAAATCAAACTATGCTTGGTGTCCATGCCTCAGCTCAGGTATAACAAATGCATCATCATAGCTTTTTTATAATTATGACAATACATGAAAACGTGTATGGAAAATCTGCCCAGGACAAAAAATCTGCTCATACTGGGAGCTACAGAGTTAAATGGGAGTAGAAAATCTGCTCCCCATTTGCTCTGTACAAACCAAAATTTTCTGCTCATACTGAAAATATGATAGTATGACAGATTTTCCATACACGCATGAAAAATTCGTATTATTTATCTTTTTATCACGTTTGAACTCTATAGGCAATCTGTATTTTTGGTAAAATTGCTCGGAAGCATAATATGCCTCAAGTTTCTTTGGAAGCTTTATCAAAAATCTATTCCATTCCAAGTGTTCCCATTGTTGATTGTTTTGCCAAAATAAAACAACAAGTAAAATGTTACATTCAACAAGCTCAAGTTTTGGGTCGCAACGAACTTCAAGAAGCTTTGGAGATTGTTGAGTCAACCAATCTGAAATATTTTTCAAAAGAAATGACAGCGGAATTTTTTGCTTTGAAAGGTTTACTTCTTGCTCAAATTGGTAAGTTTTTTAAATTGCAATCAAACATTCTAAATACATCATAATACATAATGGAATTAAAAATGGTGAGATCACTCTATTAATTATGAATTAAATGTATAATGTATTTTTAGGACGGACAGAAGAAGCAAATAAATCATTCTCTGCCGCATGTCAAATGCACGATACTCTTCACAAATCGTGGGGCTTTTGGGGGGATTATTTAGAAAATTCTTTTACTCGTGATAATAGACAACTTCATATTGGACTGTCCGCAATTACCGCTTTCATGCATGCTTGTCGTCATCAAAATGAACCAAAAGCCCGGAAATATATTGCAAAGGTAATATTGTTATTACATACAATTAAGTCTTCTTGTAATTTAAACATTTATATAATATATATTACGACTCATGTAAATAAGTATTTATTTTACAAAAAAAAAATCGTTTTGTATATTAGATTTTGTGGTTGCTCATGTACGACGATGAGAAAGGATCTTTGTCGGATGCCGTAGATAAATATTCCATTGGAGTTCCCCCAATACAGTGGCTTCCATGGGTTCCTCAGTTGGTTGTGTCTTTAGTTCGACATGATGGGAAAATGGTTTTAAATCTATTAAATCAAGTTGGGAGAATGTATCCACAAGCCGTGTACTTTCCCATAAGAACTTTATATCTTACTGTGAAAATGGAAGAGCGTCAAAGTAATAAATCTGCTGAACTAGCATCAAAAGTCCCACAACCAGTTCAAAATGCTTCTGTAACAACGACAACAACTGGAGCTACTAATCAAACTCAAGGAAATACGGGTGTTGTATATAGTAATGTAACTGGTGAAGCTGGGAAACCATCCGAATCGGACTCTGTCACAAGAACAACGCCTGTTGTTGGAAGTAATCAAGGTCAACAACAACAACCTGGCCAACAGAAAACTCAACCAGAACCATTAATGAAAGCAACTCCATGTATGTGGAGATGCTCTAGAATAATGCACATGCAAAGGGATTTACACCCAACTGTTTTATCAAGTTTGGAAGGTATTGTAGATCAAATGATTTGGTTCCGTGAGAATTGGTACGAGGAAGTTTTGAGACAGTTGAAGATTGGGCTGGCCAAATGTCATGCAATTGCATTTGAAAATCGAGCATCCGTTTTGGAAGCCATTATAACTCCACAATTACAAAATTTTGTTCGAAAGCTAGTCTCTACATTTGGACATGCTAGTCCGAATACTCAACCATCATCTACACCGACTATTGAAGCCCTTTTAAGACGATCGACTATGCAAGATCCATCATTTCAACAAATGAAATTACAATTTACTGTCGACTTTGATAGTACAGTACCAGGAGCTCTTAAACTGCATAGCTTAATTATTAAACTTAAAAAATGGATCAAGATACTGGATGCAAAGACCAAAATGTTTCCCAAATCATTTCTTATGGAGGATCGCTATCGATTTTTAATCAATTTTAGTAGTCAAATTGCTGATATTGAACTTCCAGGAGAATTCTTAATTCCAAAGGTAAATAGTAATTAATAATTATTACTTGTTTGTCCAGTACAGAGTATACGGTACGCATATCTCGTGTAACATATTTCAAATGATTAAAATAATGTAAAGGAGCTTGATTTCCGGTTCTTTTGGGACCGTAGAAGTCGCCTTGATTGTTGCTGATAAGATCTGATGAAAAGTTTTTAGAAAATATTGAAAATAATAAGAATAAGAAGAGACTTTTACTGTCATACATGTGTTTTTGCAATAGATTGCTAGAAAAAAACTTTTTTTTTTACTAAAATCACAGCACGCCCACTACTACGTGAAGATTGCAAGATTTTTACCAAGGATCGAAGTTGTACCTAAACATAATACTTCTGCTCGGCGTATATTTATTCGTGGACACAATGGGAAAATCTACCCTTATTTAATAGTTCAGTAAGTACACTATCGAATTCACTTTGTTCATAGGGAATAGTTACTCTTATTATTATTATGCCTACTAATCCTTAATTTGTTTTGTTTATTTTTTGTGAACAGTGATTCTGGAATGTCAGATGCAAGAAGAGAAGAGCGAGTTTTGCAAATGACAAGGATGATTAATCATTATTTGGGACGACAAAAAGTGACAGCACGACGAAATTTGAAATTTACTGTACCCAAAGTGACAGCCGTCTCACCCCAAATGAGAATTATTGAAGATAATCCCAAATCTCTTTCTCTTCTGGATATATTCAAGAGCAATTGTGCAAAGAGAGGAGCTGAATTTGAAGGTGCTATTGCCAGATACTATGAAAGAATAGCAAGTATTCAAACAAGAGGCTCACAAGTTAGCCATCAAGTTTTGAGAGAAATTCTACGTGAGATTCAAGCAAATATGGTCCCTAGAAATCTATTGAAAGAATGGGCATCTAATAGTTTTTCACCCACAGAGTATTGGATGTTTCGTAAAATTTTTACACTTCAATTAACCCTTTCTGGATTTGCTGAATATGCATTTCATTTGACAAGACTGAATCCGGAAATGATGTATTTACATCAAGACTCTGGCATGGTGAATATCGCTTATTTTAAATTTGATATTGATGATGTGACTGGTGAATTAGACTCAAACCGTCCTGTTCCATTCCGACTCACACCAAATATTTCAGAATTTCTGACACCGTTTGGTGTTAATGGCCCGATGGTATCAAGAATGATTTCCGTTGCCCGTTGTTTAGTTTATCCAAATTACAAATTTCAATCAATTCTACGAGCTATTCTTCGGGATGAAATGATCTTTTGGTTGAAGAAAAAACAAGATGATCGGGAACTTGGTTCAAGTACAAATACTGGAAGTCGTGACAATGTAGACTCGGATGCTGATGCCGTTATTTGTATGGTAACTAAATCTGCAAATGCCATAGTTAATCGCTTACAAAATCTTTCCTTTTTTGACGGTACGGAGAGCAAGGTGAGTATCATGTTCTCATATATAGAATATTCAATTTTGTATTATTGTTCATGTTCACGTAAAATGTACCTGAATCTCATTTTCATGTATTATATATGTCTTTGTATTTTGTATAGGTGAGTACTCTGGTTGCTGCAGCTAACAGCCATGACAATTTATGTCGGATGGATCCAGCATGGCATCCCTGGCTGTAGGGACATTTGCAATTCCAATATCACGACAATACAAATTTTGAAATTTATTATATTATATTTTTGCTTGTGTATATAAGTAGGTAAATATGTATAAGATGAATAAGATGTAAAGACAATATTATAGGAGTTCATTCTCTTTCATTGCATGGACTACACGTGTCATTTGAAAGCTAGATAGAACAATTTATAATTATAAACCATTGTTGAATTTTTTTTTACTTACTAGTTATATGTAATTTTAATCCTTATACTTCTGTGTATATGACTTTTTTGTCTTCTATATTCTTTTTATTGTAAATGGTGTGAAGATTTAATAAATTGTGTAGTATATAATCTATATGAAAATAAATCATAAATATTTACTATTTGTATTCATGGACCAGAGATGATATAGCATGAGAGATTGTGAAAAATTTATATAATAAAAGTACCTTATAGAAACATTACCTCAACTTGACCATTGACCGTTTCATTTAATTATAATTTTTTTCTGCATGAATAGTACTATAACATTATAACCAATACATAAACTATGAAGCCAATGAATAATGAAAACATCCATTGCAATTCATATGAATTCTACTTTTTACGGTAAAAGTCTGACTATACTACTTTCATGATATTTTAAGAACATTTTCTTCCCTCTTTTCAATAAATAAATCTAAATCTGTAGGGAGTCCAATAAAAGAAAACATACTGAAGTTATACATATGCATTTGAAATTGTACCGACAAAGAAATAACAATATATAGACAATGTTCTTTGAAATCAAAAAAGATTTTATTCTCTTTAGGATACCGTATTAAGTCTTAACATAAATTTGAAGTTGTTTTTATACTTCAATTTTCTTGCACGACAGTTGTCTTTTCTGACACGTATAATCCATCCAAAAATTTTCGAATATCCTTATTCTTTACGGTCGTAGATTGTTGGATTAAAGCCGCTGGAAAGTAATAATAAACAAAAAAACATTCGTCAATATATAATATAAACATTTGTAATGCATTTAAATATACTAAAAACTTGATTGAAAAAGGAACATCAAAAGAAGAACACATTTTAATATACACGTGCATGATATTTCTTAACCAAAGACTTAATATTACGATTAATTTACAAGTTTTTTTTCATGTGTGCATACCTGATCGAGATACGGCTTCAATGGAATTTCCTTCCAGAATTAACTCGTCCTTCTGTTTGGTGGAGTTAACAACGGTGACACCCTTTGACATTCGAACAGATCGAATGTATTTTTCTCCAAGGAAATTCCTTACTTCGATCAGAGAGTTGGCTTCGGTTGTAACACAATTGATGGGGAAATGAGCGTATACGCTGCGCATCTTGTAGCAGAATCCCTGTTAACAAAATACAAATAGATTCAATGTTTTAATTCAATATTACCTTCTTATTCTGCAATATCATCATCATTCTAATTAAATTAAAATAATAATATGACTATCCAATTTGAATACGTCAACAGAAATCTAAAAACTAGAGAGAAACATGACACGGAGTTCTACATTGATTACAATGGGATTTAATAATTTAATGATGATGAACATACCTTTGTTACTCCCTTGATCATGTTTTCAATATGAGAACAGACGGTTCTCACGGCAGCAATTTCCTTTTTGGACCCGAACCATTTTTCAACCTTTACGGTCTGAGCCTCTGGAACATTTATATCGATGGAAAGATGACGAAAAGATCGCCGAAGTACCCCACGAGGTCCACGAACAATGACTCTCCGGCTCTTGGCAGATACCTTTACCCCTTCGGGGACTTTAACTGTTTGATTTACAACAATTTGCTTCATGATATTTTTGGTAGTTTTTTAATTAAAAACAAAAATACTATGATTAAATCTGTTTTTCTCTTCAATCCGGTCGCTTCGTCTCGTACAGAAGGAGCACAAGCATGCGGAAAATGGCCAGTGGTACAAACAAAATCCACCTCAATACAGCTCCAAATTCATTCACCCGCTCACCAAAAAAAATTCAAACTATGGAATTTTAGTCCATTAAATTTTTATACACGATACTTGATCTTGATTGAATCTCCTCTCCATAAATTTCAATTAATTACTGTAAATCCATTTTATTAAAATTATGACACTATTTAATTTGATCGTTGCATTTTTTTTTAGAGAAAGTTGACACTCCGAGTACAAAATGGTTAGAATAATTTTAGTTATAGTGAGTATGGTAAAGATTGTATTAACAACAGTAAAGGATATTCAACGGAGTATAATTAAATGGTTTTTAAGACAAATGACGGGTTTATGTGAAATGCAGCGAGTTGCTTATGGAGAACTCAAAGGATATTTAAGAATTGGTGGAATAGGTAAATATGTGCATACAATAGTAAAGAATTAAAACATTATTAAATAAATAAACATAAGTATACAATCAATTGTAATATTTTTTATGTTTATTTTTGTGTATAGAAAATAGCCTTCGCGCATCAAAAATAGTTGCAATTCAAGATTTAGTAAGGACTCTGGATAAAGCGTCAACAGAAGTTATTTTCTCAGTTGAGGATAGTAGATGGACTATTATTCATAACGCTACAAAACGTGTTCTGCGAGTGAAAAAGATAAATGAGACTTCACATTACGCGTAAGTTTATTTATGTATAAATAGATACTTACTTACATACCTACTTAAAACAGACTAAACATGTTTTTTATTCATTGTGTGTGTTCCATTTGTTTACAAAATTACAGCTTCATTGACAGTCTAATTGAAGCAATCGAAACTATTTGGACCATAAAAGCCTTGACGAGCATTGTAAATAAAACGAGACTTGTCAAGTATGATGGCCATAATGAAGAGCATGTTCATATGGTATAGTGAAAAGATGATGATTTAATAATTGACTTGTATTAAATTCTCATGAGATTTGATAGGTGATTACAGCCTATTTTTTTCTTTTTTAAATAAATAGCTCGTTTCAATTTGGGATGGATTAATGTCTCCCGAAACTCTGTCGGGGATGTATACTCGTCAGTGGCAAATAATTGGATTTCAAGGTGTTCATCCGGAAACGGATTTCCGTGGAGCTGGTCTCCTTGCACTTGAGTGCTTTTTGTAAGTAAATAATCTTATAATCTTATAATGTACACTGTACTTATTTACTTATTTAAATAATAAAACTGTAATATTAGTGATACATTTCAATTTTCTTTTGTTTTTGTCTGTAGCTACTTTGTGAAAAATTATGAAGATCACTCCAAGAAATTACTATCTCACTCTCAGCATCCACAATTTGACTATCCACTGGCTTGTGTTCTCATCGATATTACCTTTTTCTCATTTCAACTTTTAACAGAAGGAAAAGCTAATTCTCATTTCTACAATAGATGCACTGCCATCAAATCCATCAATCAAGATAGTCTACAAGCAGAAGAATGGGAAGGTGACTTGATAGTTATATTCTATGAATTTGTATGTGCCCTTCTAGTAGAATTTGATCAGTTGTGGATTTCAACACGGCCAAGAGATATACTCGACTACGGAAAAGTGAAACAAGCCTTTCATGAAAATGTTCATGAGCGCCTAACTCAACCCGACTGTTATTTCTATGTGAATGTACAACATATTTAACGTTTCTTTTTGTTTCGTCGTGGTGTTTTTGTTCAATACAAGTGCATTACATAATATATTTATAATTTATATATAAATATAAAAATATATGTACTTAGTACTTATATACGAAATATCTCTCTTTCTCTTCTGGTCAAGAATTAGGTGATATCCCACTATATATCACATTGCGAATTCGTTCAAATGTAAGTTGCTATTTTTATCTCATTAGTAATTATTTGCGTATAGTAGTAATTTATTAAGTGTTTTATCGACCGATTAATACTTTCAAAACAAATAATCTCTTCATACCGTACAATCACAATACTCTAAGTCAGCTTACCACAGTATTCCAACTATTTATTAAATGATTGATTTTGTCGATTTGAAGTTTGCTCGCAGCCTAGTGAAATTTGATTAATAAACGTCCAATGTTAGTCTGGTACCACAAAAATAACCTATTTTTATACTTTATTTTTGCATGGTCCGTATGTACATATTCATTATCTTTGGGGTCTTACAATAATTTACACAATTATTATATACTTATTTAAATGAGCCTTTTTTTAAAAGAGTGAGTCCTTGACTCTGTCCTATAATTTTGTCTAAAAACAAATTACAAAAAGTGAGCATCCATGCAGTGCAGGGCATGTGCAAGCCATGTAAAAAAATATGTATGTGAAACCATAATATTAAGAGACTTGAGGAGCAAGAGCATACTTCAAATCCTCTAGAGGGACATTGATAGATATTTTAGTATGAACGTGCAATACGCTGGAAAAGCCAGTCGTGTCAATGATGACCACTTTGAGGGCTGCAAGTCGAGTTAGAGCAGCAAGGATGTTGTCTGTGGAACAATTCATACCTGCAATCCAATCGGTAATTTAGTAAATTAAATTTACACTAACATTAAAATGCAATAATTGGGAAATGTGCATTTCTTAGTCACTTAATGATGAAGGCATTTACTATTTACTATTTACCTTGATAGGCGTTTGTTTCTAGAACATGATTTTGGATCGGACCAAGACTTGTTTCCTCTATTCCTGTCCTTATCAACTCAATCGTGATTGAATCCAAAATGGCTTTTTCCAGTATGCTACAGTCGCTGTATTATTATACAAAAAATAAAAGTAATTCATTATCATTGTGTGCATCTATTTCCAGTTCACCAGAACAATCATTATAAATAGAGATAATATAGTACCGTATAGTATCGATTTTAGGGGAGGAGAATAACTCTTTGAATGCCTCATCAACAGCAAGTGCTCCAGGTTTATCGCTCATTTCCAAAATTTCTTGAGCTCTTCTTACAATCTCAAGAGCTCGTCTTGCATCACCTACAGTGTTAGAGTATCAAAATAAAGATTGATTTTAGAACATGACAAGCGAGTTTATATAGTTGTAATAAAAACACAACATGTATAAATTAATTTAACCGGAAATAGCTGCAACTTTTCTGGACAAAAGGACAAGAGCATCTCCACTGAGTGATTTCCTTCTTTTTCGTTCCAATAAATATTTTTCCACAATAGTTTGTAGTTGCAAATAATCATAAGGTGGAAATACAACTCGAGCAAATCCCTGTACATATTAAAATCGGAATGAAAGAGTAAATGAAAAGTATCATTACCATGCGCAATTTAAAAAATTCATATGGCTCATGTTGTTATGTACCATTCTTGATGCATTCCGATTGACAAGAGCGGACTCGGGTAAATTCATTGTATTGAATATAGCAACGAAGGAGAACTTTGCATGTGGATTTGTTGTCCATTCAAGAAGACGGTATAATACTGACTGGCTCTTGTCCATTAGTTGATCCAACTGTGTACACGATTAATAATAATGAAGCACAGACGATAGACTCTAACAACTAACAATATCATAATTTCTAATATCACAGATTTTAAACATATTTGAATGTTTATCAAGAAAATACAGACCTCATCGACAACTAGAACAGTTGGTAAAGTATCTTGGGTCTCAAAATATTCAACAAGTTTTCCTAATGCTTGCCTTGGAGTTGATTTTCTCCCATCTTCGAACAATCCTTTCAATAACTTTGTCCACAATTTATCCGGGCGAGAGCCAAGCGTCAAACCATTGATATAAATATGCTGTGTGAAACAGTTTTTCATTCTCTCATGTTATTATACCATATCCATCTAATATGTACTCAATTATATCAGTGAATTCAAGTGAATAGTAGTATGTATTTACATTAAATTGTATTCCGAGGTTATTGTTGGCAGATTTCAACTCTTCAATTACAGAAGAGACGATCACAGTTTTTCCCGTTCCTGGCACACCGCTTACGTACATACATCTAAATTATGACAAACATTTTCAATGTTTCAATTACTTTCATTAGGTTCAAATTTATAAAGTCATGTTTACAATTGTAAATTAAACTATGTACCAATAAGTGCATATTAAAAGTTATTATGTATTAAAATATTAAAAACCTATATATCAAAGAATCTACTCTATACAATATTATACTTAGATATATATATTCTTTGCTAATATATACTTATTGTACCTGCTCGTTTGCTGAATGATGTTATCCTTCAAAAACGAAAATATCTCTTCAAACTGCTCTTCCCGACATGGCAGCGGACACTGTGAGCTCTTCCTTTTTAATCCAACCATTTTTAATCCATCCGTCGTGAGGAAAAGGTTTAATTATTTCGAATACAATTCTGAAGTAAGTCTGTAAAAAATCTAAAAAAAAGTCCATGAAGACAACGAGAGGATTTATGATTTTTGTTCCTGGATTTTGCCTCCAAGCAAGGAAAAATGTGTAATTGCTGGATTCGTGCGATTAGGCAACTTTACGTATTTTTTTCTCCACTAATCCCCACAGCAGTTCAGCAACTTCAGCAGTATTGTGGCACAGTACAGCAGTTCCATTCCACGTGTTGCATATCTATATATGAGCTATTTTAACATTTTAATACTACAAGCTCGTAAAGATTCCCCAGAAATTAATGGAATCATGTGTACTCACTTTTCAAGGCCATTTTAATATTCAGTCATTTGACTACCCACAATTAATGGACAGCACGAAATCCCATCAAAAAAATAGGGTCAATCACAAGAATTTATATATATATATTATATATGAATGGGCAATGGGCATTTTGTCGAAACATTCCATTCAGATTCAATTCAATTCATTCTGACGAACTGATGAATCATAATAAACCATCATGAAACTGAAACCAATTACCAATATTCAAGATTCATTTGAGTTTGTACAAATTACCAAAAATTATTATTTATGAGGCGACATGAGGAATTCGGAATTCCCAAGTGAGGGTTTCATCTCTGAATGCATATATTATTCAACAGTGGCATTGTTGTCGCTCCATTTCATGTTTACCTACTACCTTTATTAGGCCGCACGATATAATAATAATAATAATAGTGATAATAATAATAATTGCTTAAATCATGGGACGGATTCAATCGTTCTACCGACACACGCACAGTTGAAAATTGGAATTTGAAATGAGACAGGAATTTTAAATGAGACAGCACTCGCAACACGGCCATTATTAATAAGGTTTTGATAGGACACACACGAGTCCAGTTTATAGTTGTTCTTGTCCTCTCATCATCATCATAATATTAATAAAAATGAAGTCTACGAGGAGCAGACGGTTGTATTGTCATCATCTCTTCATGGCTTGTTTTCTGATTGTGACTCGGACGAAGGGTGTGGTGAGGGGTCAGGCGGTTGGTGGGTCCGGGGAACGGAGTCCAACCGTATCGCTAGTACTCCCTCAAAATGATGACTTTACTGGGACACTTCAGAATTTAACAAGTCCCATCGGGAAATCCTTCGATATTGAAAATGTATTTCAAGTCCCCACATCCACTTACAACTTGAATCTTCTCTGTAATGCAACATATCCGGTCGCTTGGGCTCTCGATGATACTTTCCCGGTGAGAATGAGAACATGATTTCTATATTTGTACCTACCGTAAATACTGTAATAGAACCCCACTTTCTATAGAACCCCAAGGGTTGTATAGGATTTTCCGATACAACCCCACAGGGGTTCTATTACATTCTCTGATTTAAATTACATTAAAAATCATAGATTTTAAGAAACCTCTTATAGAACCCCACCCTGCTGCTATACATCTCCTGGGGTTCTATAAGATTTCCAAATACAACCCCAGAGGTTCTATTACATTATATACAGTATATATCTCTCAAAACTTTCATTGGGCATCACAATTTCCCCTGGAAGAAACAAAACAAGCAGAATTTAAATACTAACCCAATGAAACATATTTCAGTACAACAATCAGGTGATTTGGAGTATCCGGATTGGAACACGACGAACTGCCAGAGATGTTTTTGATCATTCCACATTCAACTACACGTCGTTGCTCTCCATGTACGGGGACACGAATAAAATGACGGGTCGTTACATTTGCCGGAGTACCCGACAAACTAATTTGTCAACTAGTGCGTTCGTCTACTGGGAAGGTATACAGTATAATAATATACAAGTAATAATAATATATCCTATGTATTATGTAATTATATGCATGTAAAACCTCAATACATATTTACATTTACCATTTACTTCATCGTCATTAGGGATGTTGCAACATTATTTGGTCCTTTCGCAAGAGAATGTCACGATCCCACTAGAGAAAGTGTACACGGGTAAGATAATCCTCCCTTGTTTCGTCTCTTCCCCCAAAATCTCGCCAGTGCTGTTCAAATATGTGGGGGATGGAACGACGGAATTACGTACCAATGACTCCATTACATTTGACCCCAAAATCGGCTTCACACTATCAAATTTACCGAATCTCCCTGGGAGCTACAAATGCGTGACGAACACGAGCAATTGGGACACGGATTATGTCCTCATTACAGTTCCAGGTCATTTCCCCCCATCAAAATATCATTTTTCCGTACAGACGATAAATCCACGGGTTATTTTCATTAACTAATTTCCTTTTTCTTGATGTTGGGTTTGTATGCATTTCCTTTAGAGATTCCGACAGTGAAACCGAAACCGATACCCAAACCGATACCGATTACTAATTCAAAAAATTTCACAAATTCGACGAGTGGGGTGACCACTACGACGACGACGACCACTCCCGCCCCCGCCCCATCCCTACCCAAGGCCAAACCAACGCTCGTGTACAATCCACCACGACAAGAAATGGTTTGTTGTTCTGGCAGTGGGAAAGCCCCAAATATTTACCACTATTTCTGTGACCAACCCCAAACCTGTAATTATCGAACACGGGCACTCACATCCCGCGTAAGTCTCGAGATCGTCTCTCCCAAGCCCCAATTGACTCCAAATTTATTTATTTTACATGTCCCATATCATTTCCGGTCATGCACACAGTGACTACTACTATATATAAAAGATGTGAAAAAATGGTGTGTGCTTTTATATCTGTATAGTTGTGGCATGAGGCGGGTGGGAGGAAAACAAAGAAGAAGAATTGTGCTACGTATAAATTGCAAATGTTTAATAATGGAATCATTCGGTGTGTCGGTGATGATTTTGAATTGCAAAAGGACTACATTTTCCCCTTCACTGCCATTTTTAGTCGATCGTTTATTGATCTTCGTTCACAAAACCAGACTCATCCCTGTAAGTTGACATACATATCTGCATGTGTTGAATTTCAATGTGTATGTATAATATAAATAATAAATAGGTATATATTATATATTATTCAAATTAAATTAAATTGTTTCCATCATATAATGCAAAACCGTATGCATTTTTTGTTTTCTTCAGATTTTGCCTGGAGTGAAATCAGCCCAGAAGAAATGTTGGTGGTTCAACGACAAGCGCAAACATCAAGGGATATAAAATACACTCAATACAGTTATGTGCCTGCTCCGAATCAAGCGGAAGTGATTGATAAACCCATTTATGAGGGTCAAAAAGTTTCAATCAATTGTCAGACGTCCACTTATTATTTCTCAAGTGGCATCAAATGGGCTGTCAAATTTAAAAATAACTCTGTCAAAATTTTTAATAGCTCTTTTGGTACGTTCGTTTTTTTTTTTTTTGATAACCATAAGCAATAAAAATTTATTCTAAATGGTTAATCGCTGGTTTATAGGCTTTGATGTGTGTGTGGGATGGAAATAGTGGAAATACTGTGATATTCTGACATTGTGACATTCTGATATATATAGATAAAGACTGGAACACGAATCAAGACGTTCTGGCTGCTCACAATGGACATTTCGATTTCCTAGAGCTGGTTGCGGATGATGAAATGGACTCGGTGACGTGCATGGCCCCCGTTTGGAATTCCAGCTATTGGATCAACAAGGCTTTTCGTCTCTTTGTCAATCGTAAGTATAATGATGAGGAACAGCGACATGCATTTTATGTACACAGGCATCCAGTATATATTTATATATATTATGAATATCGATCCAATTAAATAATTCATTTCGCATTTAATTCAGAATCGCTGATTCCGATGATAACGAGCGTCTCGGACTTGAAGCCGACGTGGTATTTGAATGATACTCAAAAAGTGATCACTTGCAACGCTTCCGCTTTACCACTCCCAGCAATTGTATGGACTCGAGATAATCAGGTCGATCATTTTCATTTTCATTTTCAAACCCCTCATTCAAATTATTTATGGGACAATTTCTGAGATGAGACATCAAAATTCATTCAGGAAAATCTTGAATTTGTTTTTGTTTTGGATTGGCTACATATTATAGACGCTTGTGAATGGGACGAATATTGAGATTTTAGAGAACAATTGGAATTCAACGGGGAACATGGGAAGTTCCATTATCATTCGGAGGGTATCCCATGCCAGTCCGGGCATTTACAGATGTCAGGCCACCAATTTTGCTGGCGTTGCAACCGAATCCGTCGTCGTTACTGTTTTAGGTTTGAAATACACAGATATATATTGTCAAATATATAAAGTCATTATATATAAAATAGAGACAATTGAAATGAAATTTAGACAGTTCCTATACAAAAATTTGATGATTCTTTATTATATTATTATTATATTATTGTAGAGCGATCCTCGTGGACCAAGACCATTACAGTTTTCATTGGTGTGTCCGTTTCCGTCGGGTTACTTTTGCTCATTGGATTTTTAGGATGGAAATTGAAACAGGGGCATTTTGCCATTGGACAATTATCCGGAGGAAGAATGTCCGGGAATTCCGGACGAGGGGAACATCATAATGCCGCCAACAACGATATCCATAATCGATCTTTCGATCCATCCTCCATGAACAGAGAACTCATCGACTGATCATTCCACTTCATCCTATATATGCTTTTCTACATACATAAATAAATAAATATTTACTGGCATGAGCATGAGGACATGAGGAAAACTTACTCCATTTTATTCTAGGCATTTACAATGACATAATTTCTTTATTTCACTCGACACAATTTGACAGGATGCAAAAGAATTTAGTTATTTGGTAATTTCATGCAGGATTTCAGTTCAGATGATAATAAAGTTTTAAAAATGGAGAACGAGTATATTCATAGTTTTTATATTTATTTTATTTTCGCAAAATGGGGAAACGAAGTCAAAGCTTCACCATCATTTCCCATTATGGACTAAAAGAGACACAAAACGTTTTATTTTTCAATCCGAATTCCTGCTGTACGATGACGAAATTAGTGACGAAGGCGGAGGATGACATCAAAATTAGAATGCAAAGTGCCATTTCATTTATTGAAAAAAAAACAATGTCTTTGGGATGCAACGTCATTTCCCTTTGAATATATGCAGCACAGGGAAGATTCATGCATGCACAACATTTTCCAGTGATTTTTGTTATTGAAATAAATATATGTAAGATGTAAATAAGTGGAATTCCAAAATGTGCAGAGTCGTATATTCATATGTTTTTATTGCTGTTGCTCTATAAGCACATTGCGTGTTTTAATATAAACTATAAATATCGTCAGTGCAATGTGCAATCGAATATAATGAGAAGCGAATAAATATACAAATTGACTATACTTTGTGCATTTGCATCTCTAATTCAATTGCAATTTACAGATATTTCTCCTCATGGACCACATGTAAATTGATCTAATAGATTTGAAAGAATTGTTTCTCACTTTCCATGCCGAATCGGTCAAGATGACTCACTGCATAACTCCCTAGTCCGAGTTTGACTTTGGAAAGGGGACTCCGTTGGAAGGGCTCCCTCAATACCTTTTCAAGTACCCACACACCCGACGACGAGTGTTTGTAGATGGCAGTTTTATGTACATGACCCGAATTTAGATGATTCGAATTCAAATCCGTTTGGAGGAGACTCAGAGTTTGCTTGTCATTGTGGACACGGAATGAAGGTAGTGATGGTGGTGATGGGTTGCCAGTAGGAGTTGCCAGCCACGGGAAGGGAGGCTGAAGGGCCGGGAATTGATAGACGGCATCCTTGAAATGACTGATGGCCCCTTGGTAGACATCATTGAGGATTTTGGCACTGAATTGAACGTTTCCCCAGGAGCCTTTCGAGCGATATCCATGCTCTCTGGAGATTTGAATTTGATTGGTCAGTTCCGTCAGGGGCCAACCATTCAAAACACCACTCAGATAATTCCCTGCATAAATGTGTCGCCCTTGAATGTTCTGTTCAGTCCACCAATCCAATAAAACGGGATAACTTTGAGCTGGTGAGTCAATTTTCCAGTACAGTTGCGGTATGAGAACGTCCACCCATCCGTTTTGCAGCCATAATTTGGCGTCACAGTAAATCTCACTGAATTGATCCAAGCCCTGGATGGAGCAGGGCATGCCCCCTTCCTCATCCTCACATGGCCTATAAATCCCAAATGGAGAAATACTAAATTTCACAAAGGGTTTCACTCCATGAATCCCTTCCTTCAATCTTTCCACCTACACAAAACAAAACAAAAACAAGTCAAATTAATCATAATTAATTCAAAACAACTGATGTTTCCATTTACAATATTCTATCTGTAAATGCTTGATTTCGGATTTTGGATTTTGGATTTCCGTACGAGTTGGTTGACGTTGTGGCGTCGCCAGTCATCGCGTGTCATCGCGCCTCCATTCCCCACATATTCATTGTAGGTTTTATTATCCGGGAATTCCAGTCCAGTGACGGGATACGGGTAAAAATAGTCGTCCATGTGGAGGCCATCCAGGTCGTATCTCGTGACGAGATCCATGGCAACATGGACAGTTCTATTTTGAACGACGGCAGCCCCCGGGTCCATCCACAGAAATGTACTGAATGGGTAGGCAAACTCTGGAAATTCCTTGGCCATGTGATTCGATGACAAATCAATACTGTTTGCAGCCAAATTGGCTCGATATGGATTGATCCAAGCATGAACTTCCATATTTTTGCCATGAGAATATTCAATAACATGTTCGAGTGGATCCCAAATTGGATTTGGTGCTACACCCTGCGACCCCGTCAAATATCGACTCCAGGGCTCGATCTCGGATTTGTACAGCGCATCACCCGCTGGACGAACCTTTTGTTTTATTTATACAGACATTCATCATCATTAATTCAGCGCCTTTCATAGTTAAACTTAATTTCCTCTTACTTGAAAATAAATCGTGTTGATGCCGGCTTTTTCCAAGTTGTCAATCAGTTTTTCCAGGGAGCTGATTTGGGTGGCGACGCTATCCGAAGGTGAATTGGGCCAGTCGATATTTGTGACTGTCGCCACCCACGCACCACGAACTTCTTTCCCAGGAAAGGAATCTATAATAATATACATTTTATATACAACAAGGAAATTTCCATTTCAGTTCCATCAACGAATTCAGAATTGGAATTGGAATTGGAATTGGGATTTACCTGTGAAACAGCAGACATAGTCGGAAGGGAATGAAGGGCAGGCGGAAGGGAAGGAAATGTTCGTGTTGCACATTGACCGAGGGATGCAATTCCCGATCGGACCAGCACCCGGATACTCAATCTCATAGCATAAATCATCTGCTCATGGAGATTCACATTCAACACATTACTCATTTTCATCATGTTTTCATCATCAGTATATTATTATCCTTTCTTATATAATTCAATTCCACTCTAAATATTAATTTGTTTTAATTACTTGCGCCATTCAAATGTACACAACATAGGAAAATTGTGAATAGGCAGGAGAAACCTGCACTAGAAAATCTATTGAACATGGCTACGAAAAGTCACTTGTGAGATTAAAATGCGAAATTATACAAAAGGCACTTGTTTATTTTATTCTAATTACCGCTACTTAAATTACTATTGGGAAGATGAATGGGGAGTTTTGCATGATCCAATGCAAATTGTGGAGTTCGAGAAGAATATATAATTATAAGTGTGTGTGGATGGAAAATGCGGACTACTAAAAAAATACAAATGCTGATGATGAAAAGGAGAGAACGAACTTCACTTTGACTCGCAAATGTGTCAACGCACTCAAAATATCAAGATTTCATGGCAATTGTGGAAGGAAAGATAATGGGAATTCAAAGTCACATAATCGGCCCATATGTTCCACTATATGTTGACCGACCCTCGAGGCAATCACACATATCCATTCATCAAGTGTCAATTTAACTATATTAACAGGATAGATTCTCGAAATTCTCATCAATTATGAATTATTGGCAGCTTGTCTGGCTTTTGATTTGTAATTGAATTGACAATCACAATTCCTAAATATCAGCGCAATTTGTAAACTTATCTGTCATTTCACCTTTTAACAAAAAGTCCAAATGACTGTATGAATTTATTTACTCGTTGTCATTATTATTATTATCGTTGTGGTTGTTGTTTTTTACGTTTTGTGCACTCTCCGACTTCAATATCGTGCAGATAATAATAATAATCCAAAATCAATCCACAATGTGTCCCTCTCTGCATCTGCATATTATTATACAGATTATTCCAATTCAAATTTATCATATGCTTTAATTGAATCTGAATAGGAAACAATTGGCACGCATGATCGCGGTAACGGAACGGAACCGAAGGAATGGGATGCGGAAAACAGGAAACATTTAGATCTTGCGCTGACATTTTTCCATCAATTAAACCCCAATTAGCAATTACCAACTTTTAAACACGATTGTAACAATATTTTCGTCTATATATGTTTTCGATTAAAAATGTGCCGCTCTTTTTATATATCCATTTATTCAGCTGTCTTATTATTATTATTATTTCTGTACGCGTCTGTTCATCACACCACACATATTCTACGGGAATTCCGTGTTGGCAAATGCCTCTGTAGGATTTCCATGCTCCACACTGTTCAATCTAATCAATGCGAATGTGACAATTTCCCTCATTCACATCTGAAACGAGGAAAACAGGAAACTGGATTCAAAGCCAAAATGTTTGTGATTGTGTACAGACGATGACGATATGACGCTCCTCTCGTTCATCATTCCACAACAAATGCCAACTTTTCTTTGCTTTACATAATATTTCCCCCTCCCCCCTCCCCTCCCTCTCTCTCTCTCTCTCTCTTTCTCTCCTTTTCTCGTAATTATCAATCAACGGGATTTAAAATTCTAAAGTTGTGTGTAGTTCAAAATAAATGGCGTTTTCCCATATGAAAGATTTATGTACGTAATTTCATGTAATTTATCATTATAAATTATTGTATAAAGAGTTCCTTTCTTGAGATTTCCCGAGATTTCCCTTCAAGTGAATCAATTCGGAATAAAGTTTGACGACGGAGAGGGAGAGAAAAGTGAATGATGAGTGTGACGAAACGAGGAAACCGGGTGGTGGGATATGACAAGGATCAGAGACAGAGAGAAAGGGGGAAAAAGCTCTCCCGGTTGACTACATTTCAATTTGTGTCTCCATCCGAAAGAATATTCATTTGGTTCGTAAAGAAAGAAGAAGAAGACGAAGAAGAAGAAGAAAAAAAAACAAAAAAAGTCTATTTTGAGGTTCTGAGCGAATGTGAGAGAGTTGAGTGGAGTGGAGTTGAGAGCGGTGGATGTCTTTATCTAGGACAATGCTATTCTTAGCCAGTGACAAAAACGAATGCAAGTCATTTACAAAGTGTGACTAAAATTTATCCGAGTAGGAACGTCCACAAAAGTTTCTTGAGAATCATACAGAGAAATTGTACAAAAAAAAAAAAAAATAGGGAGAAAGGGAAAACATTGGAGAGATCGGAGACGGACGTTAAATTGAGTTTTTTCTTCTCTTTCTTCTCTTTTTCTTCTCGTTTGTTTTGATTGTGGTTTTGGTGTGTGTGTGTCTGTGTTTGTCTGTCGGTGTCTGTGTGTTTAGGGATAAGAGCATCAATAAATAAATAAATAAATAAATAATTGAGAATCGATTGGGAGAGGATGGTGAAAGAGAAACATTTAGTGATTGGTTTTTTGACCACAATCATCGTGTTTTCATTGGTTTTCCTGTTGGTAAAAGTGACAAAGAGTGAAGAGGATGGGAGTGACGTCGTCGGAGCTGCCGACTCCCACGAATCCGATGAGTCGAATAGTAAATCTGATGAATTGACATCAAATTCCTCGAGTGATGAGGAGGACAAAAAGAAGAAGGACAAAGAGAAATTGCCCAGGTGCCGTCCAGACTCGAGTGAGGAAACTGAAGAGACAAGTGAGGAAACTGATAAAACCACCACGCCAAAACCCCCAGCCAAAACCAATGACGATGACGATGGTGATGATGATGACAAGGACAATGACGACGACGACGACTCCAAAGGTAATTTTTCATATCTGACATTCAGAGTTCAGAAATTCAACAACTTAACTTTTGTACCACAAGTGACAGAATTCCCATTCAAATTTTTTACTATTCTCATTCGTGACCTTTGATATTTCGATATTTATTTGATGCTTGCTTGACATGTAAATTGAAATATTTGCCTGTACTTGTAAAAAAACGGTTTTTGTTTGTACAGATGGGAAAAAGGACTGAAGGAGGGGAAGAAGATTGGGGGAGAAGGGAAGAGGATGAAGGAAGAGGAGATCATTCGAAAAGAATCGAAAGGGGTGTTTTGAAAAATGTTTATCGGCTCAAATGTTATAATACTGGTATTATAACGCATATTAATTATTAATTATTAATTATCTATTACATATTAAATAATTCTAAATGTTGTTATTTGTTATCCACTGATTCATATGTGCACATCCATTACATTACGTTGACATTGAATTACTAATAAATTGTAAGCTTTTTCTTTTTAAGAATTCCCCCACCACTGCATTTTCATTCTTCTTATATTGATGCAGTCATCGTCACCATCCATCAATCAATCAATCAACTGAATGGACACATTCACACACAATTCCTTTGACTCCAGTGGTAATGTTCAATGTCCCACATTCTCTTTCAATCTACGACGATGAAAATGACATGAAAGGACATTCATGAAATCCGAGTTATCTTACTCACGTCAGACAATCATGGATTTAAGTACTCCATGAATTGTGGACAACAAACTTGAACCAGTGAATCTCAAAGTCATTGTCGTCGCAGACCTTAAAAATCCCTTATGAAATTGCTTGGCTGTAAATTGTAGGGACAGTAATTGACTATTTCCCGTTTTCCGAATGAAATCAACATAATTTTCATGGATTTCAATGGGAAAGAGTAAACTGAGAGTAAACTGTGAGAAAATGCATTTAGGAATTTCTCAGCCTCGTTCATTCCATTTGTAGAGATGAAAGGAAGCGGAATTTGCAGGAATCCGCACCCATCAGCACCAATCTGACGTAGCAGTGATTTGATGGAACAAACTCAAGAAACGGAAACAAACCATCGATTCATCTCATCTCATGCCTTGACGACATTTTTTTACATTCAATTTCAATTGAACATAGTCAAGAAGTGTGGAAGTGAATTGAGAATGGATATTTTTCGTAGGTGTAGTTCGTGTGGATCTTCAAGCGAGAGCGATTTCGAGATTTTGACGATTGTGGAGATATAAAAACCATATGGAAAGGAATTCATTGCATGAATAACTGAACTGGCTGTATGAATTGAAATGAATTTAAGATTTAAGAACAAAATATGACAACAACAGCACAATTTCTCTATGATACGATTCATCACAACTGGGATGATGCAAACGAGAAAAAAATGTCACAAATTCTAAACAATGAGAAGCATAAACAAAAGAGTTAATTTTGTTCTGGATTCATAAACTAAATGGACATTACAAAGCAGAGCTAAACTAGAATTTCCCAATACAGAAAAGGTGACGAGAATGCATGTGGAAAATCTATAGAAGGATTTCATACGGAAATTCATCAGCAAATAAAACAATTTATTGAGAAAACAAAACAGGATTCACACAAGGAAACTTGCAAGCACTATAAATTCATTTTAACTTTGTGGCATTTTAGGAATTCTCAATGTTTGACAGTCCAAACGTTTTCCATTGCATCAAAAAAATACTTGGGAAATTGAATATTTAATTCATTGGCCATTCCATGAGAATAAGAATTACTAAAAGTGTCATTCAGTGCAGGTTTAATTCTGTGAGTGGTGTTTTCCTTCTATATATTTTTCAGTGAATATTATTCATCATCATCGGATACGAATAATAATAATTTGTCTTTCTCTCGTAAATTAAGTTGGATGGGAATATGAAAAAATTCCGGATATCCACCTTCGTAGCTTTCATTGCTGTGAGTTCCCCACATTTTTTCTTTTACAGTTTCTTGTACCAAAATTAATACAAAAGAAAGAACATTTTGTTTTCTCCGCTGTAAATTTATCCTGTCCATTAAATTAAGCGGCTGTTCATTTCTATAAATTTGGTGTCAGGAAAGTGTTCAAAGGATTAAGAATATAAAGATGTCGTTTTAATTTGTGAACAGGTCCTGACGACGTTTGCCCTTCACAGTACAACATCCGGACAGGAATTGGACGTTGCCGTGAAAAATGTGCGTCCTTATGAAAATCCGAACGGACTCGACAACTTTGTGAGACTTAAACGGGAGGCGGAAGAGGATGCAGCAACTGAAGAACCTGTAGCAGATACGGGCGCGGACGCTCTTGAGGAACCGGAAGCAGTTGCCACCCCCGTAAATTTTGCAGAACCAGAAGCAGATGTCAACCCAGAAGATTTTGCGGAACCGGAAGCAGATGTCAACCCAGAAGATTTTGTGGAACCGGAAGC
>JAIUND010001194.1:0-40228 GCA_034699125.1 Gisinianus flammeolus
AGTTTGTGGCATGGACTATGCATTGCCACAAACATAGAAAGTTTCCCAGGCCTGGTTCTTTTTTTATAGAATTTTGAAAAAAACCGCCATTAATTATGTGCCAACCCAATATATCCGCGCTGAGTTGTTTGTCGTTCAGTCGACAGCGAGAGAATTCGAGAGAATAAATAAATACGTTTATATATACTATGTATGTAAGTACACATATTCAGTCATTTCATTTATACATATATACACAGAGTTATTATTATTATTATCTTAATTCTTCTATTCCATAAGTACATAATATAGAAATTATATGGGGAGAGGAAGATTCGTACTACGAACTTCGTAGTAAAAGTATGTATTGATTGTTCGAGGATGGAATGTGAAAACTATATATGCAATTATAAAATAATGTTCAAGTCTAATTGTAATAATTGAAGGATATATCATCGTCATCAAAATCATGAAAAGGGCCATCACAACCAGAATTAAATCAATTAGTCCAATCCAAAAGACGGAGACGAACTCGTGGATGAATAACTAATATTTAGGGTAATAGTAATTGTTTGTAGTAATAAAATTTCACCCACGCATATATACATAGTATGTATTACATACATAGGAAATCATATATATGTATATTATTATTATTGATTCATCTGGGCCTTATAATTGACCATGTAATTGCGTTCATATTTAATGCATGTCTCGATTGCTATTGATTTAATGAAAACGATATTAGAATTATTATTACCAAGCTATTTTTAATTTTCCCTCAACGTGTGTGCATTTAAGAATTATAGACATAAAGTGCGACGGGAGGTCGTCGTCACGGTGGAGAAATGCCCAGAATGAAATTTGTGCTACAATAATAATAAAATTTCATCATATTTTCTGGAGATTGAACATTGAAGATTGATCGGGGACATTGAATTTCCTGATTTCTGGAAATGTAGGTACGTACAAAGATTATAGTGCTTTGAGTTCAATCACATACATATTTATATTGTGAAAGGGATTCATTTGATTAGTTTATTTTGACATCGAGCATATGTACGGTATGTTTTCGTGACGAAGTGGGTAAAATATTCAAATTGAAGAAGACAATAAGGGACTTGCGATTGGTAAAGGTTGAGATTTTTTTGAAACGAGTACATATAAGTACATCGTCTCGTGATATTATATTTTACCTCTGTTCCATATTGCACACACAAACTATTGATGACACGTACGTTTGAGTCACCTATACCCAATTCCCCTGTTATTATAGTTAATGCGCATGAAAACAATCTTCTAATGTCTGGAATATGTAGAAGACATCTGGAACTCAAGTCCATGTACATTACAGTGTAAGGATTACACACGATTATACATGTAGTAAATAAATAATAATAATCATTACTATACATATATTATATTATATAACTTATTTGAAAGTGTCGTAATGAAATATATGCTGGAATGATGAAGCACATGCATGAATGGATAAAATATTGTTTCACACAAATTGTATGATACAAATACAATATTAAAATATACATATCCGGCGTTTCCCCGGGTGCACTCACTTTCCTTCCCTGTATAGTCAAATAGTCATATGCGAGATAACATGAAGGCCATAAGTGTAGAATGATTGTCAAGCAGAATATGAATGGCTAAAAGTAAGTAAAACAAAATATCGTAAGGCAATGACTATATATAGTCGTTGCAATATTTTGTTTTTTGTTTTATATTAATATACAACAATACATATTGATAATGAATAATGAAATGACCCAAAGTAAATGTGACAGAGTCAATACCTAATACCTACTACATTCCATTACTTTAGAACTAAGGAAATCCGTGTGCATTGAATAATTTACGAGAATATTCATTTTTTGAGTTGGACAGACAGAGAGCTTCTAGAGCTCTGTGTTTCTGTATATTAAGTCTTCTGCAATAATGAAAAATTGCCGGATGGACTGTTGACTATATAATACATGCATATAAACGTAGTGTGTTTGTGTACGAGCCCGGGGAAAACGTGGACAAATAGTACTGTTGGGTTGGCTCTATCATCAGCATGTTTTCTCTATGACTTCAGTAAGTACGTAACGTATGTAAAGGACGTCGAAAGTGGCTGAAGATGCGCTGGTGATAGAAGCAAGTCAACAGTATTGCCATATCAAATATAGCAACACGTTTCAAATACACGTGGTGAAATAATAATATCATGTTGTGTAAATATACAGATATATGAAAGTTGAAATAAATTGTACATATAGTGCAGTCCTTTGCCATAACTGCAAACGTGGACACGTTCTATCTATCTTTAGATGTGGTATTGATTCAAATGACATACGTATTTATGAAATATTCAAGACAGGATTCCTGCTCATCAATAATGCAAGTAATTTACAATGGACAATGGATGAGGCGCGTGTCCAAACTATACATGTATATATACATTATACATACATGGAACTTGTGTATAGTAGTACTGATAAATATTAAAGTGGTAGAGGTACTCTAATTAAAGTGGTGCAGGTTGGAACTACGATCTCTGACTTTCCCTTGGTATTGTGATTAAGACAATGAAATGGAATTTGTGACATTTAGTATAGTAGTTTTCCTATTTTGATACTTTCCCCCTTGTCATTTTACTTATGGAGTTTTGTCTACGCCGTAGACTACGGTCAAAAGAAAGTCAACGACGACAGATATATGACTCACGTGTGCGTCGTGCTCGTGCACACAATATTCCCAACTGTGGCATACAAATATATATATCGTCTGTTAAGTTCACAAACGAACTATAATTATTTTCCTTAATTTCGTTGACCTGCTCCAAAGGTCCAACGGCTCAAGATGGAGCTTTGGGTTCTGAGACATTATTATTGTCTGTCACCCTGAATTGTTTCAGAATTTTACCCACAAAGACGGACGCAGTCGTAGCATTTCCGCAAATCAAGGAAAATCGTTATAGTTCGTTTGTGAACTTAACAGACGATATATTGGTTGTATATGTAAAGTAAATGTAAAGTGACAAGTACAATATACAATGAGAAAGGCTCCGTATTTTTCATAAGCAAATAAACGAGAAGAGTGTAGCCATTTATGTAATGGCTATATAATTGAATTCTACAGTTTCAAATGTCATTACATTTTCAAGTCATCTCCAGTATACTTTCAAGGAAAACGTGTATATTTACCTAGGTATTTTAAATTGGATTTAAGTCGTTTAAATCGTGTAAGGTCTGTTGGTACGAGTATAATATAAGAATAAAGTAAAACTATGGAAATTTTCTGGTAAATGCCAATAAGACGTACACATGGAAGAATGAAAGTGAAAGAGTGTGGACGACGAATATACATGCTCAATATTTCATTTTGTATCGTGTACAACAATTTATTCATTAATTATTCAAAGGATTTTCCTCCATTTTTTTCTCTTCAAGGTATACAATATTTTTATTTATTTATAATAAATAATATGAAATTTGTCGGTAGTATATTTATATGTACAACGACAACGAGTCATTTATGTTTATTATATTATTATGCATGATTGTACTTACGCCCCATGCGCTCATTTTGGTATAGATTATAAAATAAAGTAATATTTTATATTCCACAATGTCAATAAAGCAGTACAAAAATTAACATTGAATTACAAATGACAAAAGAAAAAGATGGAAAAAAAACATATGTATATTCAATAAATTCAATCCCCAAAGACCACTTGAATTTACATTTACAACACAAGTAGAAATATGTACACCCCATATTTCCTGAATAAATAAATATTTTCACTAAAAACTAATAATATGAACTACATTCTGAACTGTAAAACTCTTCTACGTATTTATAATGCCCATCTCGATATTACAGAAAAAGAGAACAAAATATAATAATGATAAAAGTACTTTGCCTATATTCACCACGTATACCGGTTTTTAATACCTAACTAATATTTTAAGAAATTAAATTTCCCCTGTTTGAGAATTGAGAACATTATAGAAAATCGAATCCTATGTTGTAATTCCATAGTACAGCGAAAAGAAGTTAATGTAATTGAATTTCCAATTTTTTCCATCATGCATATACGATATATGCACCAAACGTTTCCATTGCATGTAGCTTTTCCAACTTTCTCTTTCTCCACGCCCTGTCTATACAAGCTGAAAACGACAACGATTACCCGAGTATAAATGTGATATAGTTTCGATAGAACCCTGTAAAAAAGATGTGTAAAGCTAAGAACGAATATAAATAAAACAGTAAAGTTTAATCTTGTTGCCTCACAAACATATCTATAACATAATTGCACAATGGAATCATATTTTCCACGACACACAAGATTTTTTTGGACAATTTTACATATTGGAATATATAGGATCATGGTAATTAATTAAGTAAATGTAAATGACTACAGTGAGGGTATTGTCTATTGAAATATATTATGTGGGACATGATATTGGAAAAAATATCTACAATAAAAAATATCTACAATAAAACTCCTAATATTTTGTCAATGCATAAAGGAAAAAAGAAAGGGAATAAATATACTTGATTTTTTATTTGTGAACTTTAATTCTTAAAGCATGTAGAAAAAAGTTCGCCATTGCATTGTTGAACGTGGAAACAATCTAATGGTAAATTGTTCTTGTACAGTATAGGTAAATATGCAAATTACAAAAGTGTACATATACGCACAGTAATTTTAAGTCGTATTACAGAGGGTGCACCGAGGAGTTTTGAAAACTTTTCAAATGGCTTTCCTGACTAACTGGCATAAGTTGGGGTAGGAAAATTATGCCCATGTCAAATTTCAGTTCATGTAGAGTAGAATCAAAAAAAGTTGATGACTTTGTGACCTTTCGTCATCAAAATATATTAATTTGAAAAAAATCGGCTACAAAAAGTTTTCCAAAAACTTGGTATTTGTCGTGATTTTTCGAGAGTGTTGATTTTGAAAAGGAAAATAAAATAAAAATGACATGAGGATTTCTTGCAAAGAGTTTAAAGTTATCGTTGAAGGAAAAAAATTCGAGTCAAAAGTCTAAGTTTTTGACGTTAATATACAGTAAATATTTTGAAAAACAGACCACCATGACTTTTTGCTTAAATGTGTTTATATGGGGAATGTTGAAATTTGAAGATTTCACCAAAACTAAAGAAAGAAAATTTTACCCTTCCCATTTGACAATCAACTTGAAACTTGGAATAAAAATAAAAAAAACCTACCGAATATCAAAACTGTCATGAAGAACATTTTGAGTTTGGTCACGAGGTCATGGTGGGTCACTAAACCCATGTAAAACACGGTTTTTCATGACCTTTTGTTCAAATTAATATATTTTGATGACGAAAGGTCACAAGGTCATCAACCTTTCTTTGTTTCTACTCTACATAGACTGAAATTTGACATAGGCATAATTTGATCACCCTAAAATACACACATACGTCAGTAAAAGCTATTTTAAAGTGTCCAAAAAACTCCTCGATGCACCCTCTGTATTAATAACAACATTTATATGTATAATCTGTACTTGGTGAAAATATATGAAATAAGTTAAATAAAATTCATATACATTAAATGTATAATAACATGTATAGTACTATTGTATAGGTTTACTTAAAAAAGGTATCGTTTGGATATTGCATTTAATGTTTAATAAAAGTCTCATATACTTACACAGCTCGTAGGTATATAGCTTTTAAATCATTTTTTTAGGCCGTTTCATACTAAACTTGATATGCATTTGTAAAGTATCTATAATTAATTGTTCTATAATTATCGTGTTCATATATATACTTATGTATGTATATAGTGACTGTTACATTTTACGAGCATAATTACATGATCATGATCGAGTGACATTAAATGATAAAACTGCTAAAAAAATCTACTATATGTATAAAATACCCTCGTTTTTCATAAATATTTAAGATTTATATAAATTAACAATTAACAACAAGGAACAAAAACACATTGTAAGAGAAACATTAACAAATATATAACCACTCGACTTGATGCCACTGGATGGATACAGTCAAAATAAATTTTAATTTTTCTCATGAAAAAATCGATTATATACTTTGGAATTTTTAATGTAAAATGTGCGGCGCGCATCATTATAATTTTTATTAAAAGTAGTAGTAGCTGCTCCACATATGCTATATAAATAGTTATCAATAAATATGTATAGACAATATATTAGTATATAGATAAAATAAAGGACAGTATTATATTATTGAAAAAAACAGGTAACATGTGTAAAAATATAGGATTAGTTTTTCTAAATATATTTACTCTTACATTTACATCTCATTTCTTGCTCTGCGCGCGTTCTTAAATAAATAATAAAGTACTAGTACGATTTACGAGTTCTCTATAAGCTAACAGTAATAAAAACTATACAAAAGTACAATGTTTGTCCTCAAAATACTGGAGTTGAGCTGACAAAATTATAATTAATTTACAATTTTATTTATTTATTTTTAGCAAAAGAAAAGATTCAAAGCAAATCCATATTCATACCAATAGCATTAAAAAAATTATTCTTTCCTGCTGATACTATCGTTTTTTCCCCTCCTACACAAATACAGTTAGTTTTTTCTCCATACAATTTCACAATCCATTCCTATATCTCCCTGTTTCTATATGGCTCGCTCGACGATATATATATTAAATGTTTCTCTAACAATTATAATATACTAAATAGTTAAATAGGGTACTCCCATTTATTTACTATATGTTAATTTGTAATGTTTGTACATACAACGTTTCATGTGGGTCTCGAGAATATATATGTAAATAGAAGAATCAACATGGTTTTTCCCTATACGTACTTATCTTACATGCATCTGTATTTATATTATACAATTGTCGAACACCTTATTTAACAACAGTTCTTGTTATTTTTTGAAGTATTTATATATATGTATAATGTTTCAGAAGATTTAACTACGAAGCACGATTGTAAATTTTAATTCTCCCCAAACGAATAATTTTTAGAATATCAGTACAGTGTACGATGAATAAGTTGAAGACGATGCACGACCGTTTGTTTCCTCGATGAAACGTCGAATGAACATTTCTACATCTCTTGTTTTTTTTATCAGCGTCTATGAACTCTAATGTTTTGAGTACTTGTACGCTCTCGCATATTTCATAACAACATTATCAGAAATATGATTGACACAATTTTTTCTTTAACTTGTCTCAATGAAGAAAAATCATAAATATATATTCCTTTCCACATTTCTGTAATCATACACTGAATACAAACTATTGATAATTTTTTACAGTGTGCGTGTCAACGAACTCGATCAAATTCCTTGGCAGTTTATTCATCGCTTGTCGTCTTCCCTTTTTCTGTTGTACAAAACATCTTTATTTATTCCTTGTTTGTACATCTATTTAGTTATCGCTAGTATTGGAGTCCCTTTACGCAATTTCTTGTTTCATTTAATCATAAATTGATTTGAATTTTTTTTACTAGAGAGGATGCATTGAGAATTCATCATATACCTATATATATATTTAAACTACAGATACATATTCAAATCCACATTCTACTTGGGTGGTAATTCTCTCTTCCTCATTTCCATTGTTTATGAGAAACAATGTCATTTAATTTTCATCGTCGGGTTTGTTTTTTCTGCCGGTGACTTTCTACCAAACCAAAATGAAATCCTAAATTGTATTTATTGTTTTGCATTTAAAAAATGTGAGAAATGTTGTACAAAAGGAAATACTTGTTGACACTTTTTGAATACTCTTCTTTCTCTTTTGGTTTTTTGGGTTGAATACAATATTTTTCAGTGTGTACTTTCAATTTGTAACTAGAGGCTTTCGTTTAGAGAGACTTAACCTGTGTGTTTATAGGCACAAAAAAGGAATATCCTCGTGTGAAATGACTTAACATGTATAATATAGGCAATACAAACTTGAGTGAACTGTTTTTATCCCTTATTTGTTTTGATGTATATAAAAAAGCTGAACACGAAGGATGATTTTTGTTGTTGTTGTTGTTGTTGTGGGGCTACTGACTACTGGTGAGGACTAGGCAAACGATTCCCATGGTCATGATTATAAGGACTATTATTACTACTACTGTTATTATTATTATTATTATTATTATTATTAATAGTATTACTACTACTATTATTATTCCCAGCTCCAGTAGCACGTGAGAAAGTATGTAAAGGGCCAAGTGGGAGGAAATTGTCCCAACCCCAAGGGGCAGCATGTAATAAACCACCTGTTCTGGATTGACTGCCGGATCGATCAGTTGGGACTTGAAGGGACATGATGGGAACCCCCATTTGTCCAATACTCCTCTCATTCCCTGTCAATGGGATAACACAGGTAATCCCAATCTCCTCCAATTGTCTCAATTTACTCGCATCCAATCGACTCATATCCAAAAGTGGTATACAGATTTGTTTAGGTCGATCTCGATCCGGTGGTGTTCGATTCGTACTGGGACTCGTCGGACGCATTTGTTGGAGTTGTGGAGGTGGTGGATGCGGATGCGGATGTGGATGCCGTGCAGCTCCTGTCGCAATATGACGCATTTGCTCCATTGATCGGACTTGTGCTATTCCTACTCCTCCGGGTGGTCCTCGTACTTGTACTTGCTGTTGCTGTTGCTGCTGCTGCTGCTGAACACCTCTCGGCTGCCCCACAAACGAATGAAAGGAAATCTTGTGATCTTCCAATGCTTGAGAAGAACTGAAAAGAATGTGACACTGCTGACAGGATAATATCTGCCGGCTTTGACTTTGACGATGAGGATTTTGTACACTAGTCGTCGGAATGGCATGAGATTGCGGCTGTCTCGCTTGTTGTTGCTGTTGTCGACTCTCAATTGCTTGTTGTCCACGTTGTTGTTGCTGTTGTTGTTGTTGTTGTTGTTGCTGTTGTTGCTGCTGCTGCTGTTGTTGTTGATGATGTTGGAGAGCAACAGCATGGTGACCATGAGGATTGTGATGAGGATGAATGGAATTTGGTGGTCGTCCTTGATTCTCTGCAAAATGTTGCATGACGTCATCATCGGTTAAGTCGACAGTGGGTGGTCGTTGGGGGCGATCCAATGGATTAGAGTGATGATGTTGTGGTTGTGATTGTGATTGTAATTGTAATTGTGAGGAGGAGGAGGGTGGAGGTGCTCGCGGAGCTGGGATTCTGGGTACAGCAAATTGATGAGCCACGACGACAGCCCCTGTACTCAGACTAGTTGTCGAAACGATATGTGGAGGGCTAAAATTGTTGACGGGGCTAATGGATGATGTGGGACTCCGTTCGAGTCGTTGAATAACAGAGAATTGGCTGGTGGTGGTGGGGCTTGAGCAAGGTGTGGTGGGGGTCACTGGTGAATGCTGACCACCTTCATTAATGTTGTTGTTGTTGATGGGGGGTGAGGCTGCAGTGACGGTCACTCCACGGACTGCTAATGCATTTGTTACAGTGGCTGCATTCATATAATGAGTCACGTGAGCATTTCGACCATTCCCCGACGTGATTGGTCGACCATTAGGCACGGAATTATTATTATTATTATTATTATTTGAAGTCGTCGTGGGGGATGATGATGATGATTCGGAGCTGGGGCAAACACTGAGTGTGATGGCATTGCCAAGTCGGACAGAACTCACACCCGCCGAGCCCACCGACCCAATGGCAGCTGCGACATTCCGATCAAGTGCAGGCAATTCCGGGGAATGATGGATTGTGTGCATTCTGCCGGGTGAGATATTTGAAGGGACGGCCGTCGTGTGATTTGAATGTTGACTCGGCCCTTGTCTCCCATTTCCCATTTCCCCCCCTCCTCCTCGAATACTATGAATACTATTCCCACCATTACTAACATTACTACTATGATTATTCAATTGAGTTTGAAGAATGTGTAGACCATTGAAATTTTGAGCATGTCCATGTGAAACGGGCTCCATCATCATCCGGGATTGTTTTACCACCACATTCTCCACCATTTCCGTGGATGCACTCCGCTTCCCCAGGATGAGTTGAGGAGCTTGCGAGTTATTTCGGAGTTGTTGTTGTTGGGATTGTTGGGTGGGGTTGGGGTTGGGGAGTGGAGCACGTGAGAGACGGAGAAGCGGATCATTTCCATTGAGTAGTTGGGAGGGATGATGTGGATGCGGATGCGGATATCCACCCCGAGTGAGATTTGGTGGGGGGAGTTGACGGGGTTGTTGATGAGCCAATGTCATATTGGGGATCATGGCCATTGTTTCCGGCCCACCTGGTCCATACGGATGATGAACTGTGACCGTGGTGGCGACGGCTCTTTGTGCTTGTGGTCTGTGCATTGTTGAATTCTCTAAAAGTCGAGCATTCTCGAGTTCATGAGCATTCCGAACCCTTGCTTGCTGATGTTGTTGTTGTTGTTGCTGATGATGATGTTGTTGTTGTTGTTGTTGTTGTTGGTGGGTGGGTGGGAGGCGATGGTGACTTGGATTAGTCAAAGCCATGTGTAAAGAAGTGGGATAGTGAGAAATGAGTGATTGAGGATGTCGAGCGTGTGGTCCCATTGTCAATGATGGACGCCCTGAAGGTGCAGTACTGAAATTCATCCGCGCACCCAACTGCTGTTGCTGTTGATGCATTTCGAAAGTGGTTGGTGCAGATGATAATGGTGGTCTCATGGAATTGGCATGCGGTGATACTGTGAATTCAAAACACACACATATATATATTTATCTTATGTATATATTTCATGAATACGGAATGAACTTGTGTTCTTCTCGAGTCAAGTTCGTTGTGTGTGAATGCAAATTGGAAATTTGAAAGCTGTATAGGAATTAAATTAATCAGTGAACTGAGTGAACACAGACAAAATTTTGATTTGACTTACCATTATTTGGCAATAAGTTACGATGTGGCACTTCATGGGCTTCAATTCGTCTCAATTGTTGCTGTTGTTGCTGGTGAAGATGGATTGGAGCAGGGCGGACTAGTGCAAGTGTGGAGGAATTACCATTTTCGGTTCTGAGTAACTGTGCTAAAGCTTCATCATTTAATTTATCTTGTAATACTCGTTGACAGTACTGACGTTCTCGTTCCCTTTCTCGTTGTTGATGTTGTTGTTGTTGCTGCTGCTGTTGTTGAATTACCGCTTTACTTGGAGAGGATTGAGGTGACGGGACTGGATGAGCTGGTGCTGGACTTTCTGGTTCCAAAATACTGCTACTCGTCCCCACACGGAAATGTGCAGAACTGAAATGACTTTTGACCTCATCATCCGACCCAAAATTTTGTCCACACACTCGACATTGAAAATCATCGGCTTCATTGAGTTCTGGGGAGTCTGCCGCCCGAATCATGGTCATGGTCTCTGTGACGACCACTTTACTACTGCTACTACTACTCTCGACAATCAAGACGGAAGTCTCCACGGACTCTCCCTCCTCTTCTTTCTCATCATCGGAGACATCCTCGAAACGAGTGTCCTCGGTTAAATGAATATGAAGTCCACCATCCGAATCTGAATTATTCTCCCTGTGCCTTGAACCGCCTCCACCTGCACGATGATTATTCCCACTACTCACCGTGTGCCCTACCTGCAGATCATTTGCATGGAGTGTGAGTGAGCTGGTGGGCTGGCCATCCGACTCGACTGACCCTGGATTAGTAGCAGTCGAATTATCGTTATTATCTATAAGTGTGTTAGTAGTCGGAGTACCGAGCTCGAGTTCATCTTCATCATCATCATCATCATCATTATGATGGTCATTATGATCATGATGAAAAGAGGGATTAGATTTGGATGGGGATATTGGGGATGGTGTGGCTCTCTCTCTTTCTCTCTCTCGCTCTCGCTCTCCTCTGTCATTTGGGGGGACGAGGACGACGACTGCGGCGGCAGAGATAGAGTCAGGCTCCTCGGTAAGATTGGATTCGCAAAGAGTTGTACCTTCTTTCGCATGAGTCTCCTCGGATGATCCAGCCGTCAGGAAGGCTTCTCCCATTTCCCCCTGTACATTTGAACTTGCATTCTCACCCACAGCTGGAGTCGTCTCAAATTCAACCAAGTCCTTGGTCAAATTTGATATGTGCTCAGAGATCATGTCGGAGACGGATGGTTGTTCCTTATTTGGAATCGGCAAGATGCATTCCTTACTTGTCTACACACACACACAAAGAAACAAACAAATATTTCACCATATTAAAATCACACACATTATAATTTTACGGAATAATCGCAATTGCATGCAATAATCTAATTTCTGAGACGGAGAACTATATCGTCCACACTGACAATGAGAAGTAAAATGATAATTTATGTATTGTACGTTATTTTAATTGAAATTGGGTATAGTACGTGTAATACTCATAATTTTTGCTAATCATGGCTCACACACTTTGGTGTTTCAAACAAATGGAGAAAGAAAAAAATCCAGTTTGAAAAATATTATATGTACATAATAAATTTTTTTGAGTAATGTAGTATTTGATAATAAAGGAATTGAACGTACTCCCGCTTGTGTCTGTCTCCGATTCGCAAAAGAATACTTACAACACTTTACATTGTTTTTTGAGGAGCAACCAAACAATAACAGTTTCATTTAGTCTTCGGATGTATATATTATTGTACAGATGCGTTTTGTTTTTTGTACGAAATACTTGAGAGAGGAATTGTGCATTGAACATATGCAGTGTGAGTTTTGACGAATTATTGATAGCTGATTGAAATTCCACGGAAATACACCATGTAGAATTTATTCTGACTCACAATACTAACAAGTAATAAGAATACGACATCTCATCACCAAATTCTCAGAATCCCAATCCAATTTCAATACTCACACGCGCTCATTGTAGACCGACAATTTTTTCCCCTATACGCTAAATTGAATTTTTTTTTTTTGACTTGTATTGTATTGTTTACATACGTGTTGATATATAAGAGTATAAAATAAAATATTATCACAGGAACCACTCAAAAAATAGACTAGACTATTTACAGCTCTCTATTTGAGAGGAACATTCAGCACACTCACGCACACACAAACTATCACAGAAATCACAGAAGTCGGGAGAATTGTTCCCCAAATTATTGTTTGTAATGTGTTGGTGACGCAACATTTTGTACTATAGATAGTGATAATGAAATTGAGAACTCGGTCAGAAAACTCTCGGACGGACGGACGGACGAACATTTCCACGTATGTACAACGAACAATCAAGAAGACACATACCGAGAAAAACATATCGCATTTCCAAAAATGACACTGCACTGTGACGGGATGACACTTCTGTATATATGCAGCATTAGGTAGATTTTTTTTAACAGTACAATTTCCCCTTTATCACCTCCACAGCATGTGCAAACCGTGCGCAGTTCTTTCCCCCCGTTACTATTGTAGGTATGTATGTACCTATGTATGTATGCATATTATTATTTACATGTATACATTTTTTCCAAGAGAGAAATGAAGCTCCTTATGTATCACTCTGTCCATCACATATGCGCTCAACCTACGTTTTCTATACATATATATATATCTCCCTTTCTCCATTCCTTTCTTTCTCTGGACAAGTTAAAATAGCTACTCGTACTCGTACCTACTTCCCAACTCCCAACTGTGAACCCACATTTAAGCTGGAGTCATTGTTTCATTGTTTGCTCTATATATATATATATATTTAGAATCCTTAATTTACCAAGAATTTGTTTAGTGTACAAATACGTGAACAATTTGAGTATATCCTACAAATTTATTGGCACTTGTCTCTCCAGAATAAGAAGGATGTTTTAAATGAAATTATGGAATGGTAAATGGCATTAAAGGACAAGATCGACTTGAGAATCTCGAGAAGCATATGATTTTAGTCATATTAACTCGAGAGAATTTTTGTTCGTATGGATTCAGGAAAGAGACAGAAAGTAGAAGAAAATTCAATTAAAATGAATAGACTTCCATTGAACTGAATTGTACGTATTTTACATATATACATACATATACGTATATATACACTTTTGAGTGACTCCAAACAAGAACTGTCAACTGTATTACGTTAAAAGTTCTTGGTCACGCTCACCTTCCATTTACTTTACAATACGGTTATTGATTAGGATGAAAATTTATTTTTCTTGTTTAGTGTTTCACTCTGTAGAACACTTGCTGTTTTTTCTCTCGCGTGATCCATCCAGAAATGTAGATCAGAGGAATGAAGAATTGAATTAGAAAATGAAATGAGATGATTGAAATTGATGGCAAAAGTCGGGTTCAGAGTGTAAGAAAGAAATAGAGAGAGAGAGAGAGAGAGAGAGAGAGAGAGAGAAATGTTAAATGGCATTAGTAGTGGTGGTGGTGGTGTTTGAGTGTGTTGTGTACATGATGCCAGGTGTATGCGAGTTGGGAAATATTTTGTCCAGGGAAAGGAGATATTTTCCATATGGAAAAGGATATGGGCGGTTCGATGACAACTACAAGTCGACTTGCTTAATATTACCTAAATAACAATAACATTAACGTGTTATCTAAATAAAAAGGGCACACGAACAGTAAATTGTTACATAGCGGGGATATTCAGGCCCTTTACGTTCCATATTCACATTTCCCTTTCCCTATACCTATGTACATATAAATACATACATATATAAGTACCTAACCTACTATGTAGTAGGTACTACAATGCATACAAAGCACAGTATGTACATATGCAAACACTTTCCCCACTACTAAATTCACAATAAGAACATTTTTTAATGAAATCGTACATTTTGTGACCGCAAGATGAACCAAATCCTACATAGTTTGAGAATTCGCATGTGTATAATTTCCTTATTGAAAACATACCTCGTCCACATATCCACTTGAATATTTTAATTTTAATTACTTCATACTTTAGAAATTCTACAGTCGTCAGTCAACGTTTGTCCGGTGTGTAATCTGACCGAGATTCATATACACATTGATTTTCTCAACATATTGATTTCTCACAAAACTCTATAGAATCAGCGTGATTTTATTGGTGTACATGCAACTTTTCACCACACTATACACTAGGTATGTGTACAGTGTACATCCGGAATAACAAGTCTGCAAGTCTATATACACTCAACACTCAACATTTTGCTAAGGATTCGTGTAAAAAATGAAGACATTCATCTCCAATTCAATGAGATGTGAAATGCACCAGAGAGACAGAGGGAAAAAAGAGAATTTCAATTATATTTCAACGTAGAAAAAAACTTGATTGTAACTTGAAAAAAATGAGACTGGTAAACTGATAACTAATGAATAGGAGAAAAAACATTTCATCTGTTCGTGTGACATAAAAAACCGGCTACAATTTACCAGCCACAGGTTTCAATGACTCACCTTGAGAGTTAGATAACAAATATTTAACTTGTCTGGATTCCAGACTCTGGAATCTGCAGCTTCAGACAAAAAAATTCCCTTGTGATCTGCCATGAAAAAAAACATGGGCTAGGCAGGGTCGTATTTACGTTCTGATTCAAACATTTATGTACTCACTTTCTAAGGTAGTCTAAAATCTGAACTACATTTTTTTGTGCACTCGCTTTTTTGTTTTCTTTTTTGTTTGGCTAAATCCGATTGCCAGCTTAATTACTCAGAAAAACCCTCTAAAAATGAACAAGCGTAGGGTTATTATTGGAAATATTTGTAAGAGGATTTATAATTCACCCTGCATAAAAATATGACATGATGTACTTACATATATGATATACAGACAGGAGGAACCCTTCACCTAAGAAAACTCTGTACATCATCCGTAAATAAAAATGAAATGAAATGTGCACACTACACTCACTGTATTAAGAAGTCATATTATTTTTATTGGATGTCTCAAACGGTTTGAGTCAAACCTCAATCTAAATGAACACGCGCTGAAGATAATTTGACTAACTCGATCAAATAGAAGTATAAACATACATGGGCACACGCCCTGTGTGGAATATTCAAAACCTGTTTGGTACCTGTGAAAAATCAATTCCGTTTTATTTTACGGTAATTAAATATTTCAATGGAAAATCGATAAATAGAAATTCAAATATTTCACGACCATTGACTTTGGACCTCTTTGGTTTGTGGGGTAAAAACAATGAGGAATCCGAAATCCGAATTCTAACTCTCCGAATTAGGGAATTTCGGGGTGTTCTGCATCTTATACAATTTAATTCATTGTTTTTTTTGGTTTCGGGGGTAAAAATATATTGAAAATCCGTCCAAAATTGAAAAACCAGAATTCTAATTTCTGGATTTTCAAATTCTGATTTCGGATTCGCATTCCCCATGTTTTTTTACCCTAGAAAAGAAAAAACACCGACTTAAGCGGTTCAAGATGACGAAAACCCCGAAATTCCCTAATTCGGATTTTCCCAATTCTAATTTCAGATTCGGATTCCTCATGTTCATTTACCCCAGAAACCGAAAAGGACCAAAGTCAATGGCCGTTAAATATTTAAATTTGTGGATTTTCCATTGAAATTTAAGTAATCACCTGAAGGTCATAAAACACACAGGTACCAAACAGGGAATTGATTTTTCACAGGTACCAAACAGGGAATTGATTTTTCACAGGTACCAAACAGGTTTTGAATATTCCGCACAGGGCGTGCCCTATGTTGCCCATCTATGAGTATAAACAAATATGTATGTCATCTTGAAATGAATAGTGGCCATATATGTATATATTATATATATACAAAACCTTGAACAAATCAAACAGATATAAATAAAACTCTAAATATTTGACTATGTTAATCACGTGGATTATATACGAAAATATCCTCCAGTCTACTAAATGGTTTGTTTGTACACTCAATCACGTGGACAGACAAGTCCATATGAAAAATGAAAAACAAAATATGGTATGTAACAGTCTGGATGTATGAAAGAGAAAGTACACGACGAAAGCTCAGGTATTTCCTATTTGTGTACACATATGAGAGTACAGACTGGAGTAATGTCAACCTCAAACAACAATCATTTAAACTGACACTCTCATTATTATTTTTCATTATTATACTATAGTGCGCATGTTAAAACATGATCCATCATAATAAAACACAAACAAAAGGGAATAAAAAAGACGGGGAATGTAATAAAATACACACGCCGCTCTTGTACAGATATATATGTAGAAGACCGTAAGAAAAGAGGCCACTTATGTATACCTAGTTTTAGAGTTATAGCGCCTTGAATATTCTCTGCTATTTGGCGCGTAAATAACTTTCTCAATGATTGTAATAAATTCAAATTGCACAAATCATCGGTTTACTTTAATTTAGAATTTTTGGAGAAGTTTAACGACGATTTTAAATTACTTTTGGTCTGTAAAAATGGTTTGAACTTGTCCTAAAATATTCTCCATGTTCCGTTGTCCATAAATATGCAAAAAAGTGGCTTTACATAAGTGATCCCTTTTCTGGCGGAGAACCTCATATTATGTTGTGGATAAAACCCGCCGCATACCATTATCTAGAAGTCGAGATATTCGAGTTTAAATGTCGAGCACAATTTAACAGCGACTCGCGCGCGTAAGCTCCGTTTGAATGAAACGGTTTCATTGAATTGAATTTCAGAGATTTCCTTGAACTCTGCTTTCGTTATACAATTTTGAGCGAGTCCTCTAGCGGCTATTTCATAAATGTTGGTTTCCACTTTGCCCACTCACTCCTCGTAAAATCTCTTTAATTAAAACTTAATTAAAATTAAATATTTGCAATATTTTTTTACAAACTTACTTTTCCTGTAAAATAGCCCATGTTTTTCTGCATATTAATATGCAAAAAAGTGAAAAATGGTATGCGGCGGGTTTTCTTATCCACAACTTCATATATTCAACGCACACAATCTCTCTATCGGTATGTGGACTCAAAAGGGGAAAAGTTGGAGCAACTTCAGACTAGAGAGAAACACACAAAGATGATCACCCTCCATTACTATATGTCGATGTGAATAAGAAAACATGCCGGAGACTGGTTTCTAGAAGTCGATATATTTGAGTTTGAATGTCGAGCACAATTTAACAGCGACACGCGCGCGTAAGCTCCGTTTGAATGAAACTGTTTCATAAAATTTCAGAGATTTTCTTGAACTCTGCTTTCATTATACAATTTTGAGTGAGTCCTCTAGCGGCAATTTGAGCAACGTTGTTTTCCACTTTGGCCGCTCACTTTTCGGAAAATCACTTTAATTAAAGCTTAATTAATTAAAAATATTTGCAATTTGTATAAAATAGCCCATGTTTGTCTGCATATTAATATGCAAAAAAGTGAAAACCAGTCTCCGGCGTGTTTTCTTATTCACAACCTCATATAGTATATTGTATAGTATATAGTATTTACATGTACATACAAGATATACGGTTCAAATCCAAATGCAAAGTGTAAGCAGTAAAAGTAATTGAAACTCTGTCTGCTATGGACAGAATGAACTAGTTTGACAGAAGGACCACAGATCTGAATATTCACTACTACATATTCTTGAGGATAAGGAAAGAGCAATTATTCTGTGGTTTCAAAATTCTTTCTTTAACTCCCATATCTACATCAACTATTCACATCCTGCCCAATTTTTGGAGGAAATCACTGAACAGGAAATGAACATTTCTCACATATATTTGTATGTATATATTTAATATCTAACTGTTCTATATGGAATATATCAAACCACAGTCCTCGTCGTATAACTTTATAAACCCGAGTTCCTATATATCCGACTCGATTCTCAAAAATCAAACAAACCCCTTTCATCTTTATCGCTTTGAGGTCGACAAAAAGCAAAACAAAAAACCATGTACAATCAGAACCAGGAAAACCAAATTTGACGGAAATTCCTGGAAACAATGAAAATAGAATGTTCATAGAAAAAAAAATGAAGAAAGCTTCTTTCCAGGAATTCCCGAGACACTTTGTAGTTGAGACACGTTCAATTCCTTTCATCCAAAATACGGAGCATTCATGAATTATTCAGGACAAAATGTATGAGTACGTGATCGATAACACAAATGTCTTCTTCAAGGACTCTTTAAACACGCTCCTTCGTCTCAAAGAAAATTCATATAGAAACTGAAGACAAACTGTTCAATTACTAAGAAAAACGGATGAAAAGTTGATGGATTTAAAAGAAAAAAATGATCAGTTGGTTTTTTTGCTTACTTGCATGGTGTCAAAGTCCATGGAATGATTGCTACTCTCCGAACGTCCATTGACTGAGGAATTGATGTGGTGATGATCGTCATCAAGATTTTTTGACGAGAAAACATGATGAGATGGAGAGATACTGGAAGACACGGTCATAACATTTGTATTATTATTGAAATGGCAGGATGCAGCGAGTCTTTGAACATCTTCCACAGCTGCATCGTCCCCGATATGAAGAATGTCATTTTGGATGATGACCATTTTGGAATTGGCTGCATTTGCCAAAGCTCGTTCACTCTCTGAAGCTGAACTACCCAAGTAAACGACGGTTCCACTAGCAGGGAGTTTCTTGGTGACGGCCTCAATCGAGATCCCTCCGTATCGTTCTAACGTTTTGAAAGCGCTTGAGTGTTCTCGCTCACGTTCCAAAACAACTAAACTCCTTTGTAAATCTACATCCGTTTCCGAAGGCATATTCTCTTTATCGCCACACTCGATGGGTAATGAGTCAGATTTTTGTCCATTGGATGTTTTTCGATTTGATCGTTTCAGTCGTTGCTCTAATATTGAGCCAGGGCTGGGTGTATTATTATTAGTTGCAATATTATTATTATTATTATTATTATTTGTATGTTCTCCAGTCGAATTGGGCACTGATTTCTTTTCAACATTATTCGTAAGAAGTTTCCCATTCACAACAATCGACATTGAACTATTTGAATTATCATCATACACTATTTCCCTGTCTTCGGACACTAGTGAAGTTTTTTTAACAATATAATTTTTCCCTTTATTCTTACAAATGGTCAACTTGAGTATTTCTTTGGAACTATTGTTATGGCAGTCAATATCTGTTTCAGTACTGTGATGATTTGGCTCTAACTGATGCGAGTGTGGATGAAAAGTACTGCTCGTCTCATCACTTAGTGAACTATTACTATTATTATTACTATTGGAATTCGAATGTGAATGTATTGTATTGTATTCGTGCGCGGTTACATTTATCTTGAAAGCGATTTGTGGTCGACCAATATAATTCATTTCAACGATCGGGTACGGACTCTTTGTAAAAATGTGCTGGTAGACAGCATGTTCTCGCCAGTCTTCATAGTTTTTGAAATGTAAATCACAAATTTTACAATATTTTGGGAGAGGAGTGATGAGGGATACTTCTTCGGAAGGTGACGATGAAGATAGAGGAGAGTCCGCTATCGATTCAGCAGGATCGTCTTTGATATCGACAATGACGGATTTGTTGGAGGAGCCTCTTTTGACGGGACTCAATAAATTACTCCTGGATTTCTTCCCACATTTACGATGTCGATTCGTACTAGTCGTCGTCGTCGTTGTTGTTGTTGTTGCTGTTATTGTTGGCGTTGGCGTTGATAACAGTTTATTTCGATTATTCGTATTAGAAGTAATAAAATGATTATGATTATTATTTAAATTCCCGTTGGCAGTTCCATTGCTATTTCTATTGCTATTTCCATTGTGAATGTGATGATTGTGGTTATTTTTGATGGGTTTCCCAGAATCCTCCGTCGTCGTCGTCGTCGTCGGCACTGACAAATCCTTATGACCTTGAATATGCGCAATTTTTATATGAGTTCCCAAATCCGTGTCCGTTAAAAATCTAGAACTACACAGCCGACATTCAGCCGGTAAGAAGTATTCCTCTTCTTCTTCTTCTTCTTCTTCCTCCACCGGATGTTGTAATTGAGTGTGAGTACTCAGTTTGTGACAACTGGAGAATTTCAATTCACAGACACTGCACATCCATATTTCATGGGAATCATCCAAATCTTCTGACGGCCCTTCGTCCTCTGGTAGTAGAAAGTCCGAAGCTCCTTCCGGCTCTAAGCATATACAACAAAAAAAAACAATGTTTTTTTATTATTGTTTGAGCAGTTGACACAGTAAAAAGAAAAAACAACTAAAAAAATGTTTTCTTCTCTCTATTTTCTCTAATTTGAACACATCATATCGAATGACTTAGACAGTACTTATTTTGTATACTTTTTGTTGGGGGAAAATAAGGATACGTGATTGTGATTGGTGCCCAAGTGACACATTTAATTTGAAAAATGAGGTGAAACTTTTAATGTGAAATTCATTTTCCTAGTTCCTGTTCCTACCCACAACTTCCGTCCATTCACTGACTTTCCTCTCCCTCTCTTAATCTTAATAGAAAAATGACAGGCTATGTACTTGACTTTTATCAACACAAACACAAACACACACATGACATGAATATTCCAACAAAAATGAATTGTGTGTACTTGAATTGAATTGAAATATCCATTGAACAGATACTTTTCAATGCCTACCTACATTTTCAATTTCGTTTTGTGTTTTTGTTTTAAAAAAAAAATAGGAATTAATTATTATTACTTTGAATGAGTCTACTACAAACTAACGAATGGGAGAGAGGAGTTTGAAATACATTTGTAGAGGGAATTCCACTACATGGGCCGAACATTACTTGTGTGCCAACGTGTCTTCCAGGTCTTCAATTCAAGATAAGATGAGTGTGTGCGAATTCTCTCATGTCTCATTATCCACAATACAGAGAAGAAGAGAAAAAAACTCTATATGCTGATGTTAAATGACAAATGGGGAAAAAATGAATGTACAGATATTCTTTATGATAACTCAGATCGAAGAAAATATACACGTAGCAATAAAAATCTGTGTCTGTATGTAGTTGTACCTATACAGTATCGGAGAACAGATTAAAATATGTTTACCAAACTGCTGTCACACACAGATAGTAATTATCAATTCCGAGGTGTTTACAGAACAGATGGAGGAGGATGATGATGATGATGATGATGGATAGAAACTCACTCACTAACTCACTCACTTGCAAGCTATAACGTCAGTTCTATTATGTTGTGTCAATCAATTGGTTACATTATATATTAATACTAAAATATCAATATCCAAATCAAATGCTTCCTCGTACATGTCTCAACACTCACTGATTGTGAGTGACACTCATATATGTAGTGTACCCCCATAAAGACAACCACTCCAGTCGTCGATAATTTTATGGCATGTATATACATATACTCGTATAAGTACTCTGGAAAATGACTCGAGTCAACTCTTATTCTGTTAACGCCTCTATAGATGTACATATACATAAACTACACTTAACTACACACAACTACACTATACAGATAGTATATGCTCATCATACTTGACACTTTTACGCATCCATCGTCAGACGTGTGTCGTCAATACAACATCACATTGCCACTATGTAATATATACATAAAGGCACCATTAGTAGGTCCACATAATAATAAAATATTGTGTATGTATATATGTGCAAGTACATATGTATCAAATAAAAATTTGTCTCGGCATGATAAATTATATGTATTTTTATCAATGTATTCCTCCTCCACCTTTTTCGTCTCCTCAACTCAACACCACAGCATAATAATAATAATAATAATAATGATGATAAACCGTCATCATTATAATTATAGTCCACTGTGTGTAAAGATTCCATCCAGTTTATTATTGTAGATTCATTCAAACCAGTTAAACGACTAAATAATTCACTGAACTCCGAACTTGAAATGTATTTAGTTACTAAATTTTAGTATTTAGTTAGTTAGTTAGTGTACTCCCATACTTGAGTACACTACAAGTCTTTTTGTTTTTTCTCTTCCCAATTTATTTTGATTTATATGTATATATACTTCCGCCCTTCCCCCCTCGTCTGTCGTCCTCCACTCACAATTTCACTATTGACGATTATTATTATTTTCAATCAGAATTCAGAATCACAATATGCGAGCTCAAATCACGCTAGTCAACGAGAAGAAATTTCACAAAAACAAAAACAAATTATTTGTAGATTTTTTTTTGGCTGGTTTTTGCGGTGTGGGTTTTGTCTAGAATATATTTGTCTATAATATATTTGTGTGGAACCTTTTGTTACGAGAGCAACTCTGTGGAGTGTGTATAAAGTACTTTGAACATGAGTTAATTGCTAATTGTATTGGGATAATAATTGAACATTAAAAGTATTAAAAACAAATTAAATTATTTTTATTGCACTGTTACTTCTACTCGCTCTCAAATTGTGGATTCAGCTTGACGCGGCTTCAGTACTAAACTTCCAATAACTAAGTATGTTATAGTCGTAATAGTAGTAGTTAGTTAGGAGTAGCAATAATAATAATAACATTTTTCTTTATGATTTCCAATTCCAAGGCTTTGCAAGTTTTATTTATTTTTGAAATTCAAACCTATAATGGGTCATCAACGATGTTTAATTTTTAACAAAGGGATATCATATCATCTTTTTTTCAAATACACATTCACACTTGTATGTACAAGATAATGACGAGGAGAAGTTGCTGATTTACATTTATACATGAATGAGAATGCTTTTAATGATAGATTAATCGATTAATGACAATATTTACATTTGAAAGTGATTAGTTTTTTTTATGATGACCAATTTACATTGTCTGTTGGGACATGAACAATGTACGGAGTTGAGTTACACTACGACGTATTCCGAGGTATCATATATAAATACCAAAATATACCACATGAAATCAAACATGTATGAGAGGCTCGAAAAAAAAAAACATTTTCGAAACCTCTCACTCCAATTGTACAGAACAAATCATCGACTTTTAAATCCGCGCAGTCAGAGCAAAGACACTAAAAGAAACCATTTTCTAACTGTATACTGTAAAGTACTGTATACCTATACATTGGGGAAGTTCAGTGGGAAAAAGCATTAAATATGGTTATAATTACTATCATTTACCATATGATGGCATGAATGGTCATTTGTTTGTATACTACAAATATGAATGCTCATATGTATGTTATGTTTCAAACTTGCACTATAAAAACAAACAAGAATTCACAGTGTGAATAAAGGAATCTCGTTTTCCCCAATTCCTAACTGTTTCAATTGTGATAATCATCCATCCATGGGAAAAGTTAAAATACGACTTGATTGAAGACTGGAAATCTAACTGTTTGTTTATTGCATTTCATTTCCTTCGTCCCCCCCCCCTCCTTTAACAAAGGTACATTTACAGTTCATAATGACACACTGGTTTTTTTTCATAAATAAAAAAAAATATGTGTTCAAACTCAAAACTCACATTCGGATTAAAAACATTGCCCTGCCTGTCTGTACACTAATGATTCCATACCGAAGCCGGAAACGCTCAACTCACAAACAATTTGACTTTTATCTATATGCACCAATGAATCGTATCAACCCTTGCATTTTGTAATTAGACGATCTACGACGGAAATATTTAACTTAATGCGTAGTATATCTCACGCAGATGAGTGGATATGCATAGTTTGACATTCCTCACTCATTTAGTCTACGAGATAGAGAATGGAAAATTTAATTTCTCAGAAAATCAAGAAGTAGAAAAAAAATTTCCGTCAGTCTTTTTTACTGTACTCGGAATCTACGAAACCGGGATTCATGGAAGTTCAGTGAGGGAATGTTATGCCCTGCCCTGTCTTAGGCACAGGCAATTAATTCATCAAATCAATTTGAATTTGGTAGGTTGCACTTTGATGATGACATGTCGTGAAAACGAACCTTATGTGCTAACAAAAAAGGGAAATCCGGATACAGGGCCAAAATGTTCATACATGTCACAGAGTTCATTGGTAGAGCTCGTCAGTGAATGTAGCCAATACCATGTAGAATTGTCCCTGTCCATGGAAAAAATTGACAAAAATCAGGAATTTTTTGGTTTGTCAAAAAACATCACGCATCACGCTTTTAGGTCCGAATTGAACTTTGTCATCTTCATTTTAAGACAGTTAACGAATGACCGATTCTTCTGAGATTTCTAGCAGTTAGAGAGGATAAGACGTAGTGTGTTGTGAGTATCAAGAATTGGGTAAATTATGAAAGGCTAAGGGACAGGAGGGGGTGAACTCTCAAAAATTGAAGGTTCTGAAACTCCATCAATTTCAAAACTTCAACATTAAATTTTAAGGGTATAGAGCTGTTACAGCTCAAATGGCAGACATGTATTGAACTTGGTGGTGACTATACATTCGAGATTAATAAAAAAAATTTCCTTGTAGTATTCCTATGTTCGAAGTGGAAATTATTGATACGATTCATTAGTGTATATAGATAAAACTCGGCAAAAGCAATAATTGCAGAATTCTGGATTGTTATGTAGATTTCATACATCAAGCTTTGTATATCTATTTGTAGACTAGTGGGATGATGAATGATGAGCATTCAATACAGAAATTTTTTGTATATCGTCGGTTAAGTTCCATAACCGTGTATTATCATTTGGCCCCAGAGGGCGAATTTGCGTGCGCGTTCATATATGCTAACGTTCAGTATGCGCCTTCTAGGGCCAAATTATAATACACGGTTATGGAACTTAACCGACGACATATATAATAATATGTAGTTGAATATTTCTCAATGACGATATAAATATATTATAGCACAAGTCTCAGTTCATTGCCATTCAACCTTGAGCAATAAATACATATACAACTTTTATGACTTTTTGTGATACTCTAAATATACAAATAATGTTTGAGGCATAAAATCCATGGTTTTATTTTTTGAAAAATCCTACTTGTATACCGTTTGAGTATAGCGGAAGTAAAACACTTACAATTAGATTGGACGTATATCTCTACATATAGGTACGTGGATCCGAGTTCCAGTCATTTATACAATACAAATACGTTCATATATCGGTGTGTACGTGATCGCTTAGGAAGTTCTTATCAATTATCAATACATCATCCAGAACGTACATATATACAAAAAAAAAACTGGTTGGGGAAAGATAAAAATGTCAGCATATATGGTCTGTCTCCTTTTAATCCCTAAACTTTGGACAAGATAAAACAAATTATTTGTTTTTCCAGACATTTCGTAAACAAAACACTCGAGAAAAACTTGTTTGATGTCCAAATCGACCTAATACGTTGGACTCCATCTTTTTAAACAAATTTGATCAGTTTAGAAATTCCTTACTCAGTTTTTTTATTTATTTTTTAAATATGTCATCGTCATAAAGTTGTGAAACTGTTTAGGAAATCTCAATCCACTATATAATCTCATAAAAACGTGATTGTAAAACAAAACAATCAAATTCAATTCAATTCAATTCAAATCCGAATGTGAAGTGGAATATTTGTAGATAAAAAGAATGGGACTGACAGCTAATGAATTGATTCCAGATTTTAAATCCCTTTGTATTCGTAAAGATGCAAATTAATCCGTTGGTATAAAGAGTTCCCTCTGGGAAAGTCATCACTGAATAAAAAAGAACGAATCACATGCAAATGCAAACATGGGAATCTATAAATGTGAAGCTTCATTCGAATTATAACCAGATGCGCATGAGCGCTCTTATGGATTCAAATGCAGCGAGAAAACAAAAATACGAGTCACTGGCAATAAAATTGAATGCAGTAAAAAAAAATGATGTTAATTTTTTTATTACCAATTTGTTCCATAAAATATCGTTCCTCAGATATTAATTTGGTATTCAAATTGGCCATTCACACATGAGAGAGATGCACTGTGATCTGATTTGAAATTTGAAATGTAAAAAACACGGATAATTTTAATAACGAGAGTCCAAGAATACAAATTTAAAAAAAAAAAAAAAAATTGATGAAAGGATAAATAATAATAATAATAATAATAATGGCGAGAAAAAACTATCTCACTTGTGGTGGACATGTAAATTTATTTGAATGACTAATTAAAGAGACGAGATTGTTTTATAGAGCACAAACACAGACAGGACATCTTTGACGTTTGTTTTGTACAATAGTTTGATTGAGCAGAAAGGAAGGTCACTTATATAGCATGATGTAAGTATAGGGACTTGGCAACTCATGTGAAACCAATTTGTATACATCATTCAAATGACGAAGACCTTGAGTTTTTTCAAGCAGAAATGCTACTGTCTCTGCTCATCTCCGTGAAAAGAGAGAGAGAGCAAAAAAAAAGACAAGAAAAGAGCATTGTTTTAAAAAATCGATTTGATCTTAAAATTCTATTGGCTGTGTGGGTTTCTGGCATCCGCTCAAATCGCGATCTCAGTTAAACAAACCTTGTCAAAAATTGTTTAAGAGAGCGCTTGGTGAACACAAAACTGTAACTAAAATCACTAGGAAAATCCAAGGGATTCTCCCCACATTTGTTCAACAGAAGTTATATTCACTTGAAAACTATCCTCATTTGATAACCTTTCCGACCTTTCTAACGTTTTCCGTATCCGCGTTATCATAACTTATAGCTGTTGTAACAAGTCATCCATTAATTTTACGGAAAAAGTTGTAATCTGGGTGAATTGAAGATTGAACAAAAAAAAGAAAAGTGTGCATTTATTATTAATTCGATCCGCACAGTATAAATCTCGTATTCAAATCGCAGTGACAACAAACATGGAACAACAAAAGAGTCAATGAACTCAGGAAACTGAAAAAAAATTCGGATTCCTTTTGATCCTTTTAGAAGATTTTCAAATCATTTTTCCTTGTTGACGTTGGTTGAGTGAAAACGTGATGTGTGTTGTGTTGTTCCACACTTGCAATATTCAAATGATGGTCTGTGTGGTATTGGTAGAGAGATAATTAACAATTAACTGTGTAGTGTATTAAAATGTGCTAATTTCCTCCTAGATAGTTCTTTCGACTCCAGATCTATATATACTCTGTACAATGAAAGCGTGTACGTGTGTTTGACTGTGTCTGATTATGTTTGCTAGTTGTTTTTTTGTTTTTGTTTTGCGACGGTAAATTCCACCAAAATGTCCTTGAAACTCTTTAAAATGACGAGTCGGAAATAGCCCAACCCAACCCAACTCAAACGCTCAACAGAAATAAATGGACGTCACATCACATCTATAGAAAAAAAAATGATGCTCCAATGGTTGTTCACTCAACTGATATACAGACAGTCTACGGTCAGGATGACACAAACAGATTTATGGAAATCAAGAAAATCCTTCACGAGTCAAGTGTAGTCATATTTCATGTGTACCTACGATACATGCCCCATGCCCCATCCCATCCATACACGTTCGACAATTTACTGATAGTAAAAATTAAAACCTGTTTATCCACTGTCATTTTATTTGATCTTTGATAAAGGCCAAGAAAAAAAAACAAAATAGGTTTAGTCAGCAAACAAAAACAAAAATTATTAAGAAATCTTTCAATTTCTATTAAACCATTTGACGTTGTTTTTTTTTCTTTTCCAATTCATCATGTATACTTATTTCGCCGTCACTGTACTGTGTTGCCGATTGAGCCTAGGAAAATTTTATGGTGAGTGGAATCTAGCACGTCTCTCTACAGCAGATCCACCCGGGCCACAAATAACTTGAAAGAGCATGGCCTTCGTCCTATAAATTGGAGTATAGCGAAATCATTCTTTGTATATACACATACATATAAAGCTCTCGTCAAATCAACGATGTGCGTCGGTGGAGAAACTTGATTTAAAATATATGGAATCAGTGATCAATTCAATTGAGGAGAATGAACATAAAAAAATGCATGTACCATCTACACAGTGTACAAGTAAACTCAATCATTTTTATCAGTTTCGTCGTTCTAGTTGTCGTTGTGGACTTCAAATCTTAGTCCAAAGGCCATCGTGTCACAGACGTAATTCATAGGTTATCAACTTTTATTTTGCATCTGTCCTTTCCCACTCAATGAACACATCCAAGATTTATATGATTCCAAATTAATTATGCTCATTTTTGTTTCATATGTCGACTTTCACTGTACACACAGACAATTCATGCCAGTCGAATTCGTCTCCTTCCAAAAATGGCTATCACTCCATGTAGAAAATGAAAGTAATTATATATTATGAGCATTTTCTTTTGAAACGCCTCTATTTCTTTACCAGGTTGTCTACACTCAGGACAATGAGAAGTTTTTTAAATTAAAAATACGGTTCCATTGTCTTCAAATTGATCAACATTGATCCTGTTTGAACAAAAAAGGTTCCAAAAATCATATGAATTGCTATTTGTGAAACAAGAACCAACGATTTTCCTGTTCCTGTTCATCAGGTGAGTGGGAGTAGCAAGAAACTGGCTATACCTTGAAGGTTTCTATTAATCATTTTAAAATTCCGTCTACATTTACAAACAAAGGATATCCGAACCAACTTTTTCCAGCTACATATATACATGACAAAAATGTACGGGATCTATCACTTCCGAACAGTTTCTTCAAAAATTGTTCAAATCCTTGAAAAACTTGATGAGACCAATTTGAAAGAAAATGTTCTTTAAGGAGTTGCAAGGAGAGAAAACATGGATTTGCTCTGGGGTGTTCAACTCGATGGAAACGTGTGAGTTTTGAGTTCACACTCACTGTGGATATGACGAACAATAGAATGAATCACTGTGTGGAACGAGGATTGGTTATAATATAACATGCTCATTTATGGTATGGCCGCCCAAGGGGTGATTCACCCTGTGTCAACTCCTTTCGTGTACACGAACGAACCAAATGAAACGAAACGCAATGAACGAACGAACGAACGAACGTAATCAACAAGGGATAAATGAAGTGCATGAATACAAATGAGTGGAAACCTTGAGAGCAAAACTTTGTCAAGCGATGACTATATGTGAAAACAATACGATTGTAATCTACAAATCTACACATTACGAATTTTCACTGGAAATTTCCATGTGTTATTAATCGTTTTTCTTACACACATTTTTTTTTTCTGTACCAATCAACCGAAAAAAGGGGGCCGCATCATTCAAGTATTCTCACACACCAATTTAAATCATGAATAAAAATTTCACACTATACTTTACATGCAAATAGTTTTGAAATGGTTTTTAGACAATTGTGAGAACCACAAGAAATCAAACAAATTGCTCTGTGTATAAACTTGATGGTTTTTCCTCCGACCTTCTTTTATCGTCTCGGTATATTTGAATCTCAAATGGAAATGAGTGTGAGGAAGCGGAGATCCCCTCCAGGCTGGAAATTCACATTCACTCACACATTCAATTTCATACACACAAACACACACACACACACCCATAATCAATGATGGAAAACTCAAAAAGGGAATTCGAACGTGCTGTTCAAACGTCACAGGAAATAGAATGATGCAATTTCCATCTTGCTTTTGCACAAGACTGCTGCCCTGCTCCTTGTCCACATTTTCCATTTCCACATAGTCACGATTTTCCCCCCAAACTATTTCCCTACATTTCAACTATATAAATAAATATACTTACATGGAAAAATGGAGGGGGTAATCGACTATGTGGAAATCTTTTCTATATACATTTCCTCATATAAAATCGCTTCAAAATTGATAGATCTATGCCAAAAACGGTTCGCATGGAGAAATGAGCAATAAAAACCCTCATGTACATAATCCTATAACGATTCTCACAATTCTCCTGATGCATGTATACGCCCGAAATCTCTGTCTGTCTGCCTCCAAAAATCCGCTCAAGGAATCTCACAAATACCCATAGCAATCCAAGTTTTTTTTGTATACCCAGCCATAAAAAGGGTATATTATTATAGTCAGAGCATATAAGTACCTAGTCAAACTCCTCTACAGACACGCCGCTCACGGAAGAACCCGGGAAAAGTCGTAAAGTCCCGTATTTGCCGTGAATGTGACATGGGAAATAGCGATATATGTACATTCTCACCTTCTATATACATATAGCCATTTCCTCTCGCCGCTATAAAGGTATGACAAACATTGGAAACCACTTACACATGTAAGTAAGTAAGTACGATATATGACGTTAGAAAAAATGTAAATGAATCCGCTCAATATATTAAATAAAATATAGTAAATTAATAATAAAAGAAATTTAAATCACGAATCTCGCATCAAATCATTCCAATTCCCATTGACTGTCATTATAACGTATAACCAAAAAGAAACGAAAAGAAGAAAGCCGGAAATCACATACAAAAAAAAGGGAGAAGAAAACCACAAAATTGAGTGTGGTGTTTTTCCTTTCAAGTATATATCTTTGTGTGAGAGAGTTTTTTTGCGGTCTGACTCTGGAGATAGCAAACTATTGATATATATATATGTATATACATATTAATTGTCGAAGCTACAAAAGTAGAGGGGATTTGTATACATTTACGCCATACTGAATCAAAAAAAGTTCAAATGTTTTGAATATGACTGCCATGTTTGATATTTGAACAAACAATTAAATAAATAAACAACCAGCGTTTACATATAAGCCGGCTCACAAACTGTTTGTCACAAATCTCTATACTATATATTGATTCTAAACAGAGCTCACAATCAGATGTCACACGCCATTTGAAAATGAAATGACATGTTTCTGCGTCGCGTAGAAATCCTTGGGTGAACAAAAACAACAGTCACTGAAAAAATCACACCTTGGAATCTTGTATCTTGTTAATTTTCAGTGTAGTTTTCAATCGACATACCTTTTCTTTCCCTGTCGTTGTCTGTGCAGTTACAATTTTCGAAATGTTATCAACGATAAAACATATTTAAAAAGAAAAGAAGGATAACCAACCATTTTTTTCGCCACTAAACTGTTGCTGATTCGCTCACGAATGAGAAAGAGAGAGTTTGTCGTGAGCCAACCAGGGATCTTCCGCGTGTCGTCGGCGATAATAATAATTATTGATAAATATATTATCTGAACATCGACACGAACACATTTGTCTTGTACATAGATTAAAAGACTCTTTCGGATGAACCATCAAATGCAAACCCGACTAACAAAAAATGACTGACGACTTGATATACTATAGTAGAAAATAAAAATATAATCCGCGGTGAACAAAGAAACAAAAGGGAATCATTGTTTAAACAAAAATTGAAAATTGTTTGTTTATTGAACATTTACCTGAAAGACAGACAGACAGACAATTGAACAACGTGAATAATTTATATATGTTTCTGTATTTAGTCGAAAATCCTGCCCCATTGTCTCTCAATGTGAAGAGTTGATGACAGGAGAACAGGAGAAGGGAAGAGTTGAAAGAGATGCTCACGGCAATCTTCAATCTGTTGACTTTTGAATGTTTGTATGTTTGAATGTTTGTAAGAGATGATGATCTTTTAAATCGATATACTATTAGAAACCTTGCTCATTTTTTTGCTCAAAATTTCGACCAATTTCACATCTGAACGTCATATACTCGAATGAAAGCACTGTGAGCATTGGAAGCAATAACAACTTACGAGAACATCCATTATTCGCCGTTTGCGACCACATTCGAGCTCAACATGATGAAACCACTTAAACTATTCGACATTTTGAATTTTATGATGAAAAAACGACTTCAAAGCTTGAGAGAGTTTCTGAAAATGGGGTTGTGAGTATATATACTTTGACGAAAGCCAACGTATTGGAGTATATCAGATAATGTGTAACTGCGTTACGACCACGACCATCTGGAGACCAAAAATTATTATTAAATGCTTTCACCCTTGTTTTATGATGTTTTTGTTTACATTGTTGAAAGTTTCCAAGAAGGCTTTCGTGTTTATCGTCATTAGACCCAAGTAAAAGGTACATGTCACTTAAATCGACGTGCATCGATCTCCAGGACGACAAACGGATCCAGCAATTTGAAATCTCGCAGACCGCAAATATCGGGAAAGATCGCTCGAACACGGCCGCAAGAAGACGGATATATGTTTAAATATAAAATTTTATTTGAAATTAAGAAGTACATGGAGACGATCGGTTTCGGTACACATTTTTGTGAGGAATATATATGCAGTTTGATTTTAGAGACAGAGAGCACCGGATATGAAAACGATAGGAGAGCGAAATAGTCAGAGGACCAAATAAATAAATTTATACGTATGGACTTGAAAGCTTTGAGCGTGTGTAGTATTAAATGTCGAGAAAATTCCAAAAATTCCATGTGTGTAATTGACAACACTGACAATTGAGAGAGGAAGCAATTGTGAACGAACGTATACGAACGGTCGATTACCTCTGGCAGTAGTAGAAGCTCTGGAATATATAGTCTGGAAATTCTCCAATTACCCAAATTATACAGCATTATAATCATAAGAAGAGGAAAAATGAAATCGAAATTGGGTATATAATAATAATAATAGATCCTTTGATTTGATTAAACTAATTGTAAATGAAGAAGAAATGTAAATCTATATATAAAATTAGAAATCTTACTGCTTCTAGAAATTTTCCCGTTCATTTGTACCATTGAAGTGGACCAACTTGACTTTAAATCCAGGATGTAGTGAAGCATCAACATGAGTCATATCAATTTGAACTTGACTCAATTATATATTATATCTCAATTTTATATCGTGATTTCATCAACAACGACAACAATAACAACAATAAACAAACAGCAACAGTCTGTCTCTCGCAAATGTTTATTCCACATATAAACAAAAAAAGGAATTCAGTCATTCATTTTATTGTGCATTTGATTGACTCTCAAATTGTTTTGCATTTCTTTTTAATTATTCCTGTCCACAAACCAAACACAGAATTTTTTTTGTGTCACTTAATATATAGTTAAACAATTAATAAATAAAACGAGAGTCGGGAGTAAACGACAACAAAAAGGTGAGTGAGCATGTGGAGCTGATTGTGATGATCAAATGTGATGTGTGTGATTTCCAATGACATGTGAGTGTGTGTATATTTATTTATTTTATTAATAAAACCAACGTTTCCGATTGATTTGAGTTGACAACGATGATGATGATGAAGGAGAGATGAGGACGTCGACATGGAACAACAAAAATCACCTTGATTTGTTAATCGTGAATCCTTCACACGGCGGAGTTCATCACTATATAGTGTGTGTGTGTGTGTTTGTGTGTGGATACCTCCAATCTCAATGAACAATAACACGCAGACACAGGTGAAGGAAAGCAATTAATTCTCTTGTACTCGTTCTATAATGCTTCAATAAAATCCACGTTTACTTGTCTAAGAAATCCATACAAGAGCGGACGTTCCCTCCTCGACTGATCAAATGAAAGTGACGAGAATTCGGCGGGAGAGGGACGAGGGGGCTCAACGGGTTCCGGATGTGGAGCTTATGAAAAAAATCTCATTTGGTATTTCAAAAACCCATACATAGCATGTAGCTACAACGCTGTGCGAGTCATATGTAGGCTGTACAACAAACATGCATGCATAGTATGCATTGCATACATGAATGAATACCCCTTACACACGCAGACTGCACCAATATGTAGTATAAATACTACACACTTGGTTCTACATACGGCTCTCCTGCTGTTTTTCCTGTTGCAATTGTGAACAACGAACGTCGTCGTCCTGAGAGAGAGAGAGCCTACATATATATATATATATAAACAGATATGTATGTATATGTATGACACTCCATCTTCATGTCTATACTTTTTCTATACAGATATGATCATTTCTATCTACATATGTACATCTACACACGGGTGTATACGATGCGGTATAAATATACATACATAGTAGTTGGGCAATTTGAGGGCGAGAGAGGGGGATTTAAATCCCGCCAGCTAATCAGTATATGTATACATATATAAACGTACATTGTGTGTGTGTATGTATGGAGTGGAAGGGGGATATATATGTATATAGCAGCCAAAAAGTCATTCGTTACTCGTCAGCATGTGCGTGTCTGGTTTATGTTGAGAGGAATGTATGAAACATCTGTAGATTTTGTTTTGGATTTTGGCCAATGCTCTGTAGCTGTCTCGTGTACCTATGTGTAAATTGTGTAAGCAAGTATGTATGTATGTATAGACAACGCTGCTGTGTACTTCCAAGGCCTGCGATTGGGACTCGGTGGAAGCAGCAGTTGCTCCTGGCTCTGTCTACACAACTACACAGACAACAGACTAGCACACGTAGGCACAATATATAATTTGATTGCTATACAGGGACGCCGGTATTATTATTACCGTGAGGATTTTGGATGTGTGTAAAGCTCATCTGAGGGCTAAAAGCCTTTTAGTAAAAGGGTATACATACCTAAGTAATATTGGTGGGGGGATCTCGGTTATAGATAAAGTATGTTATGTGTGTTAGGTGTACGTGTACGTACATACAATAGAGTTAAGCTCAGCGTAATGCTTGTGGAGCCTTTGAAGCATTTCCATTTTCAATAGAGTCTCTCTCTCTCTATCTCTCAACAGAACTCGGCAAGCGCAAAAAAAAACTTGTCTGCGCTCGCAGGGTGAAATTGGTAGCCTTGATGAGCTCCCACTACGAGCACAAACTAAAGATTTCCACAATTGTGTTTCCCCCTGCGTTTCTCTCTCTCTCTCTCTCTCTGTGGATGTCTCCTTCGAGGGTAGTGGCATTCATTTTCATGCCCGAGACTTGATTATCTCTGCAGCTGCTGCTATAACAACCAACCAAACCAACGCTAGATGAAATAGTACAAAATCCCATTAAATATGTACATGTATTCGCATCTCCGTACGCTCACCATACCTCACCCATCAATTGCCTTTGCCTCACAAATACCTAAAGCATTCATTTCGTAGGGAATTTCACGGCCTACGCATTACTTGACTCGCCCATGGATGAATTGAAATGCAATTGAGTTGAGTTCTCCTCGTGACACCAGCAAATAAATATAAAAGAATAAATTGGAAGAAAATCCAACTTTGGTATCGTCTCTCTCTCTCACGAATATTCGTGCACGAAAAAAATACCTTATAAGTTTTACCGTTTCCAAATCTTCATGCCCTCAAGCTTCGCTCAACTTCATTCGTCTAGTAGACCGTGACAAGCTGACAAGCCTCAAAAACCAAAAACAAAAAAAAAACCCTTCGTATAGCGTGCCTTTTTTTCTGCTTCAAAAAATACGGCTCTGCTCAAAGAAATGGGGATTATTTTAATTTGACTTTCTTTTGCCGTTCAACAATGGTTTCTTAGAATCGTTTCCATTCTATACGGAAAATGGAATTCTGAAATGTGGAGGTCCTCTTTGTTCCTTAGGAATTCCTTTTAGTCCAAGGGACCGTTTTCCAGGTAGAAAAAAAGTTATTTTGTTTAGAAATGGAATAAAAGGAGGACATTCCTTTGGGAATTACGGTCGGATGTTAGGATAAGGATTTGGAGCGGATAACCCCCTAGAGCGAGGTACTCACAAAAAAACAAGATGGTATATTTCTGTATCAAGGCTGACAATTGTTCTTTTTGAAGGTTTTATTGGTAAGCTGCTTCAAAAATGTTTTCCCGACAGGGCATATATAAATATGTCTACTCTATACTATACCTTCTATCATGGATTTTAATAGAAACAATACAAGGATCAACTAATCCTTGTCTGTTCAATAGACTCTATTGTACACATCATCAGATTATAGATAGAATTCAGAGTTGACACTTTTGAGTGTTCCATTTTGGAATATTTTCATGTAGGGGGCGTGCGCTTTGGATAGCAAATATATGCATATCGCATGGGGAAGAGTGTCTTGAACAAAGTTCACTCCTCGTCGTTCACAAGTTTTGATTGAAGTGAGAAGCACTGCTTTGCGAACAGGGTTTGAAATTTCCTTTGTATATATGATTTTACAATTTCTTTACTCGATGTGATTGAAATTCATAGTGGATAATAAATATTCATAATAAAACTGAATTTGCCAAGGCCCTTTTTTTCTTTCCTTTTCCCTCTCTCCCTCTCTCTGTTAAACAAAGTCTTTTGTTTAGTATTTCCAAAATGGAAGCGCATCAATTTGTTTTGCCATAATAAAAATTGAAACAAATGACACACACAGACACTAAAATAATTTTTGTAACAATATATTAATTTTGTGATTTGCCGGCCCATATAACTTTTAAAACTGTATAGAATGTTCCTAAATTCAATTGAATTTTTGTTTTCCGATTAATAAATGAATTTGTCTATTACTAATGGACCGTTGTATTGCCTTCGACGTTGGATTGGGTTGAGCAAATGGAGTCATGCCAAATTAATGACTGTTTACATTTGAAAAGATAATTAACTTTTTTTAATTCGTGTACCATCAACTGATATTGTACGGACAACACAAAACATCAACATGAACATTTTATTATGAATTGTTGGTAACAACTTGTTAGCGCAAGAAAAATCGACATGTATAGAAATTACAAACTACATATACTTACTTATTTGAGACTTGAGTCTTATATAAGAAAATAAACACTAGTTGGAACAATTTTGAAGATTGGAGATTTTCGAGATTCCATATATATATAGGCATATATGCCTTTTGACATGAATCCGCGAGCAGAGGAAATTCCTTATGAGAAAAAATTGACAAAAAAAACTAGGCAAATCTCACATTCCTGAAGTGGGAATGGAAATGAATCCAAAGAAGATTGTTTGCCCTTGGCAGTTAATTACCCTACATTCCCTTATACTCGTACGTACTGATTAAAAATAACTGATAATGAAACAGCGAACAGAGGAGTGTGTCCCAAGTTTGGTATTACCAATTCCACACGTGCGAGTTCAATGATCTTTAATCAAAAATTTGTCATCATTTGTATATGCGTTGGGGGAAAAAAAGTCATATCCTCATATATCCGCTTCTATGATTCTGCAGCAACTTTAATGGTATGAGTGTCAATTCAATGGTATCAATAGTCGGATGCTTCAAATCTTATCTGCCGTGTGATGTGAGTCCACTTCAGTATACATATTGAGTGACAACATACTGTCTCATTCATTCTAAAAAACTTTGTTTTCTCCCTCCGACCAGTTTTGGGTGTGGTTTACGTACACATGTTTTCTCTATGACTTCAATATGTACGTAATGTATGTAAACGACACCCAAAACTGGTCGGAGAAGACCACGTTAGAATGAATGAGACGTCAGTATAGGTACTATATATAATAAATAATAAAAACTTCATTCCAAAGACGAGTTTTTTTCCTGGTTTCAACGTATAGGTGTATATATATCATGCAGGAAGGGATGAGAAGTTTAAATTGTTCCTATATACATACAACTTTTAGATTGTATGAATTTTAGTTTTTCATAATTTTGATTTACCTATATATATATACTACTAGTGGTAACACTAGAATGAATTGTCTACTACATAATAAAAAATTGTCAGAAGCAACATAATCATCATACAAAATGTACAAATGGAATTAACGGAACATCACATAAGTAAAAAAACTATAAGTAAGTTGTACAATCAACTATATAGGCTCTGTCGCGCAATAGCTGTTAGTTACAGAATGTAAAAAACAGGATTGAATCAAACGAGTATGCCATCTACAATAACTAAATAGTCACTGGCAACACTACAATGACAAATTTTGTATTTATTTCACATATAGGCTATATATACAATATTGCTGTCCAATTCGATTTAAATTGCCAGAAAAAAATCCAACTAGGATTGTATTTAGGACTACATTTACTTGAAAAGAGGATACCTTTCCTTTAGAACCTTGAATTTATGAAAAAACTTACCTGATATGAAAAAAAATCCTGAATTGATGCTCACGGACGAGCTATCGTCGTCCATACTTCTTTTTCAGAGCCATTTTTAAATGGTCGAAACTACGCAACCGGTTTTTTGTTTTTGTTTTATTGAACGAGTGATGTTGTTATATATGTATTTAGAACACTGATTGCAGACGAATTTATGCAATATGTTGTTATTTTAATGACGTCTTGTGCGAGTACCTGCTGCACAAGTTGACAAAAGACTTTTTGACTCGTTCGCAAAGTTGACTGGACTTTTAACTTTGTACCACATTTTTTGTTGAAGGAAGATAATTTGCATAAATGGCACAGAAAAATTGTCACAATTTACATTTCTTGTACGAAAACAAATAAAACTCGTTCGTCAACTGTTGGAGAAGATGCTTTAATTTTTATGATTTCGAAATCCACGTGGTTTAAATGTAAATATACACACTAAAAAAAATTTCACGTAATCATCTACCTACCTTTTCCCATGTAAAAGTTTACCGTATTTTAGTTAAAGTTTATCCGATTTCACGTAAGTTTTATCCAATGCCATGTAAACTTTGGGTGAAATCAGGTAAAATTTTACATGATTTCAGACAGGTAGATGATTACGTGAAACTTTACGAAAATCACGTAAAATTAGCCTGAAATCACTTAAAACTTCACTTGATTTCAGCTACGGAATTATCTGATTTTTTTCAGTGTAGCACAAGAATATTTTTTGAAGAACCACTAAATACATGAATTGCTTACTGCATGATCATAATTTAAATGTTCATTTTCGTGAGATTTATCCATTGAAAAGTTGTTTTAGGTATTCCTGTTCTATATATATCCAATATCTATGTATTGGTTGTATACAATCATTTCAAAACCTTATGATCATTTGTGTATTATGTAAATTCATTTACATAATTAAAATGCAGAGGATACTTATTATTAGTTATTGCATCACAACGCTAATCTACTGACGGGTGGCTCTTGACTTTTGATCGTGTGTCAATTGTTTCATGAAAAGATAAAATCTATAGAATATATATACCTATACAAGTATTGTACTCTTGTCAGGATTCGATTTATTAGTAACGAAATGATAGTAACTTATGTGAGTGGTAAGTTGAACCCATAAAACAACTAATATAAGTCGTATTTTCCAGTACAACAACTTTATCAACATTTGCTGAGTGTATATTGCCAGTTAATTCAAGTTGGTGTCCAGTTAATTACTGCGTATTTTTCAAGTGTTCCAGAATCTACAAAATTTTCAAAATCAGTCTACCTAATCAGCTCTCAGCAGAACTCGACATATTGAGTGCATTTTGACACAAAATTAAATGAGAAAGTCAAAAGAAGTGTAAGTTTAATACTGGGACATTTAAATTAAATCTCAAGTACTCATTCAATGTGTATATCTAATCGTCAAAAACTAATCGTAAAATGGGGAAAACATGAGTGACAGCTCCGTGACAGCTGACAATTTGTCAACAGAACATAATATATCGGAGAAGAGGTTTAAAATCGTTAGACTATACGGACTATATACCTACTGTAGAATCATAACTCGAATTTACATGCGGGATTAGAAGGATTAGGATAATTTGGGTGTCATAAAAAGTCCCTC